>JAKSYS010000432.1:0-53273 GCA_022925895.1 Fragilaria crotonensis
TAGCGCTTGAGATAACGCACAAACGCTAGATAAACACCATGGACAGGCACGTGGTATACCAAGCCGTCCCAATTGACTTGAATGAGTATATTTCGTCTTCCGGAAAATCGTTGCTCCCAACGTTCGATGGGAATGGGAACAGTCGAGACGACGATGGCAACCGCACGAAGCAGCACCTTTTGCTTGGTCTCGCTGTTGCCTTGATTCTTTCGCTCGCGATTGTTCTCCCTACAGTAGTACACAACCATCACAATTCCGAACAAATGGCAGAAATGCCGATCGCATTTGGAAATGACCAGCAGGGTGAAGCCCGGGTGCTATCAAGGCCAAGTGCAACAAATCACGCGATACATCAGGGGGAACGTAGCAGCAACAATTACATGGGTCCAATCGACGTTGAAAAGGTCATCAATGACGACGAGACACTGTTTTGGAGATACGACTACCTCGGCGATGACGAAGGCGTTTTCGACCTAGTAGACTACATTCAAGAAGAGGAAGGGGGCCTTAAGGTTGTTGGTCAGGATAGGCATATTGAAGATAAGGATGAGGACTTCGTGATGTTCCCGGAATACTATGACGTTGTGCCATTGAATGACGATGACTTCGAAGCGTACAACGATCCATCTGCTCTCGGAATCAAGGGCGACGCCGTTCACAAGCTCCTTGAAGGTGAAGCCGATGACGCCGACTTGAAGGCTAAGGATAAGGAATTTGATTCAGAAGACATTCCAGACTGCGACGGAGTTGACGGCTTGTATCAAGGTAATAACATCGGTGGGAACCTCTTGATCGATGACGATGCAGAGCCGGAAGAGATGGCATAGATATTGAGCAACGATGCATTCAAGAGATATTCTCAGTAGACTAGCATGTCCAACACAACATTTTTTTTATCCTGGGCTTAAACAAGTACTCGAACTAGAACTTCGTTGGAGTCGAACGCGGTATATGCCAAGTGATGTCGTCTGAGTATAGCTGGACGATATGACTCCAGAATCCCATAAGTGACAAACCCGAATCCCTTTTTAAGTGTTTTGGCCAATACGACGCGATTCCAGAATTGGTTGTTTCAAATTCTTCCGCAGTTCGTTGGCAAATGACCTAGCAAACTTGTGACACCACATTGGGATGCATGATGTATTCGCCGCACACACAGCTTCGTGTTGTGCCGTACTGCATCATTAAGAGTCAATCTTGAAGCAAATGGATGCCATTTCTAAGAGGAATCCCACACACCTGATTCTCTGTACAGTTGCTAGTTGCTACAATGGATCTACGACGAGCCAGTTGTTGCGTCGGATGTTCATGCGTCCGATGAGAGTGATAACAATTGTAATGAGATTGTTGTTTTCACTCACAACCACTGAGGACGTACGGAGTACTCAACTGTGTGTGACGGCACCGTGAATTTGTCGTAAATTATCTGTTTCCTCGGCTGACATACTGTCTACCACCAATCACAACATGTAAGCTTGTGCGGTTCTCGTCATTCTGTGAAATATTCATAGCATTGCTTCTATCGTCTCCTTCCTGTCCTCGACATCGGAGACTCCAAAGTCCGTGGCACTGGCATCGGCTGCTACTTGGCTGGCACTTTTCTGCCAAGGCGGTGTCAATCTTGGGCTTATCTTGATTTAGAGATTCTTTCAATGAGCACACGCACACGCACACGCATTCTTGCCATTGGTTTGTGCCGACAAAATGTCGCGCTTTGAAAGGTCACTAAAAGGGAATGCACTATACACGAGCAATTTCATGAAGATCTCTACAATGGAGAAAAAGGCATAGCCAACCCACTAAATCAACCCCCTGCGTCCCCCCCCCAGAGATTCAATTGCCTCCGACCTACGACTTGTACAGCAGGCATCGGTGAAGTTAAACTTAAAGTATATTACTTTTATTATGTTAGAATTACGAGCCGATACAATAGGCCGTGAACCATTATCCTTCATGTCAAGCATATAATGAACAGACCTGATAGCAGAACAAAACTCAATCAAACCTTGATTCTATGTACTAGCAGGATTGTTTCGAGATGATATCGCTTGTATTTCGCAAAGCAATCTTACTACTGGTAGGCTCCAGTGCATTCGCCAGTGCGATTATGCAGAAACGTCTGTCCACCACCAGTTTTCATTGGTACATTGGTACTATCAGGGTATGCCATGTCTGCCAATTAAAAAGGGCTGATTAAGGTTTTTCGACGGAATTCTGAGGGGATCTCTTGCACATCGCCAAAGTGTGAAGTTGCGGTGATTAAGCTTCAGCCAAACAACGTACTTGCATCACAGCATTCCTCAAACCTTGATGTGTATATGTTATGTATCATGGACACTGGCAGCCACCACCCTTCTGGAATCACTGTGGAGATTGTTGGAATTGAGTCCGGCACTGACGGTAGATCATACCAACACGATGTTTGTGGATCAGTGATTGAACAGGATGTTGTTGTAAGGCTGAGGAAAATGCAGATCAGGAACAACAATATTGGAAAGGAAGAAACTGCAATCGCTGCATTTCACATTACTGACGGCAGTGTCGTGTTGGTTTTTTGCCTCGCCAGCATTTTGTGCCTCACGCTTTATCATTTGATGGTTCTGGCACAGGTGACAAAGGTCTACTCTCCCACGAGCAAAAGTTTGAGCAAACAAAAGAAATTCCATCACAAAAGGGTTGTTGTCTTGCTACACACATTACAGAATTACCAGCAAGGGCGGCAAAAGCAAACAAGACCACTTGTGCCTTCTTATCTAAGATTGAAAGAGAATGCAATGATGATGACGACGATGTTGATGATGATCATACTAACCGTTGCTCTTCAAGGAGGATTTGTGAGGTAGGATGATTGTGCAACGACAGCAACAGCAACGTCAGCGCCAACTCGTCCCCCGGCGGCAAAACAAACGAGAACCGAGCATGCTGGAGCTGCTAGCTCACAAGAAGAGCGAGTGCGTCACCCCTCCTGCTAGTACCAAGAAAGTTGCAGCAAAAAAGAAAAGTCAAGATCTGACCCCTTCGATGCGTAGCAATCATGCTCTTGACCAGGACAAGAGGTCAAGATCGACAAAATGGAAGCCCCAGGATTTAGCTGCTTCTGTCCCCAAAATTGATTGGTTACGTGGTGTACTTGGAAACTTCGATTGAAGTTGTCTTGTATGGACATACCCTAATACTGCTTCTTTTTGCACCAACCGTTAATCAATCAAGTACTTGACAAGACTGATGTGAATTTATACACCTTCTTTGTTGTCTTGTTTTTCATTTGATTGGTTCTAAGGCATACATAAGATTGTTTTATAAGTACATAAGCTTCATGCAGCATATGTTGGCGGGCATTTTTCCGCGCATTTGCCGAATGATCCGCCCCAGATCTCAAATTTACTGCTATGGCTGCTCCTTCTTTGGTTAATTGGTACTTGTGACTACCTTGAACTTGCTTGCAAATTTATCAGCAAGTAGGAGTATCATGGTACAGCACCTAAGAGTCAAGTTGACTTCACATGCGTGCTGAGCACAAGCATTTGCAGCTACTAGTACACCACATAAAGATTTGGTTCATTTCTTCATTCACAACTCTATTAAAAATCATTGATTACACTTCAAATGGTGGCAGAAGAACATTTGCTGCCTTCATCATTTGTTGACAACAAGCTCAGACTGCTTGCGGTGCAGTCGGTTCATAATGATCAGGTCGAGTGCATGTTAAATTCAGCTGTTGTATAAGAAGGTGTCTCGTTGATGGAACAGGTAAGTCCCCTGTGCTTTTGTACCAATTCACCATCACCACCTATAATGGTGACACTGTCAACTTCTCCTTACTCAGCGCTGTAATGCTTAGTCCTTGCTATGATGGTTTCTTGTGCAGTCTGAACTCTCTTTAGCATATTCTCTTCATAATTTATGCCGTTCCTTGCATTGGCATGTACTTCATACTCCAAGAGCAACGTTGTGGTCGTTCCTGCCAAACCTTGCAAGGAGTTCAATTGTTCTGCCAACACCACTGATTGTGATGCTGAAACTGCTGTCACAGTGGAGCTCATGATGGTATTGTTATTGCTTCCATGCTCCTTGTGTAATTGTGCAGCTGTTGTTGTGTGGCAGCAATCTCAGGATGTAGCTAGTAAGCAGTTATAATTCAACGGCTCCCAGCCTCTCTGCAATTGCTTTCAAATTTGGACGGACACAGGCAAAGGAATCAGCCCATGCTTGATCAACAAGGTAAACCACATCCTTCTTGTTTATTGCAACTCACTCCTTCTGTGCCAGTAGTTTTACAGCAAGTCAAAGCCATCTTGAAGCAGCTGTTCTGCTCGGTTGAATCCTCCAGCACTTGCCAATAGCTTGTGCCGTTTCTTGGCACACCAATTCCACTTTGTGGTTGGAATGTTGACATATCTGCAATGCTTCATGGCAAAGCGACTGCCGCGTTAATCAAGTAAGAGAAATGGAGGAACTCCGTCAGAGCAATCAAACAGTTGCACTTCATCCATCACTTTCAGCATGTCAACAAGGAGATCGGCTGTGATGCTGGCTGCCATTCGCAGAACAGCAGCAAAAGATTGCAACGTCCAAAACTTACACACTGGTGGGCCCTGTGGATATTGCTTTTTGTTGATGCATCCAGCAGTATTTTGTTGCATATCACTCTCCTCTCCAATCCAGGAGGGGGCTGATGCCTTAAACCCGAGCACCCAACAACTTGGACACATTTCCATGGCCTCAAATATGATTGCACACATTATGGGCTCATCTGTTGGCTGCAGCAGTGAATCTCATGAGCAATGCTGTGAAGTGTGAGTCTTCCGTTGCCACGATGCTTCACACAAGAATTTCTCACCGCCGACAACGTTGCCATCCTTTGTCGTTGATATATTGGCTGATCCAGCAACTTCATCAAGAAAGACAAGCTTGTCCAGGCGCTGCCGCGTCATATACTCTGTTGGGAGTCCATATGCTTCAGCTTTATGCTCTACTATCTGGCCACCATTATCAAGCAATACCTGTTTGTTGAGCTTTGATCCTATGCCCGTTCCTGCCATGGCATTGTACACCTCATTATACATAACAAGATGAAAATTAGCGTATGTGCACAATTCAGCTTGCTTTGTCCCAAACTTCACATATTGCTTGCTTCTGTTTATATACTCATTTCTCTTCAAAAAGGGTCTCTTGTAAGGGGGAGCACCTGCCGCATCACGTTCTCATCAGCTGCAAGAAACGTCAAGCCCGAATTTGAAGTCTCCTCGTCAATGCTACTCAATGCAGCACTCCATGCTGTCGAATTTAAACCTGTCCTGGTTTGGATATTATGATCCAATTTCCAATCCGCAAGCTTTCTTGCTATGGTCATTCCCTTGATCAGGGAATTTGGATGGTGCAGGCCTGTTGCTACAATGATGGCAGAACGCATTCGTGCAAGGTGCATGATGATTTCGACAAGATAGGGCTCAAACGTAGCCATTGGAGATGGTGTGCCTTGTATTGTAGGAAGATTCTGTTTCTTGCGCTTATGTTGGCTGCAAATGGTGTACTCACTGATATGAATGTCATTGTTGATCTGATGCTTGGCCTTTGCATCCTTTATGATAGATCCCTTAATGCTGTGTACAGATCCTTTCTCTTCATCAAGTGCTCACCTGTAAGCTTTGGCAGCATCAGACTTCGCACGATATATTCTTTTGTTAATGTCGCGAAAAACAAAACAATTGGGGCTGCCTTTTGGACGCCCGTCGAGAACAATGATGTCAGTGTTGTCAAATGGTTTAGTATAATCTTGTTCAAAAGCAAGCACTTCAATTTGTCTTACCATCTGTAGAATATTCAATTTCCTCTGTCTGCAAAACTTGAAAAGCATCTGTGCTTGTGCTGCTGGATGTCAACAATGATAGGGCAGAATCGTTGGATGATGAATCTGTACCGCCAGGAACTGGTGCTGGTGGTGGCGGCAAGGTTTTTAATGTATTTTTGCCCTTTTCAAGCATGTAAAATCTCACCATCTCTGTGTTTAACCATGGAAGTAATGGTTTCATTGCCTATACAATGTCTCTAATGGCGCCGTATGGTGTAACACCACCATTGTTTGCCATCACACACTTCAGTTTTCTCGCAATGATAGCCAGGTTTGTGTCGCGAGTATGATGGTATGATGGTCAATCCCGATAGGCCTGTTTCTTTATGTCTTTGGTCTGTTTGGCTGGAACCTCCTCCTGGAGGGACCACTTTCTTTGTGAACATCACTTGTTATTGTCATATCAATGAATGTGAAATGACAGAAATGTGAGCATTATTGTAATACTCTTACCTGCTGGTGCAAGGTACCTAGTACCTGGTGTTTGCGCCAATAAGTGTGAGTTCAGGATCCTAAAATTATGGTCGTAGAAAAATTTCAGTCCGTTGTGGATCATAAAATGGCTGGCGGCCTAGCTGGCATGAAATTCTGCTTGGTGCAGTGAAAATTTTCAGTGGAATCTGACAGTTCAATTCACCTTTGAAATGAAGGTCAAATACCGCTTCGCCTCCCGTCATTTGCTTGTGCGGAATGCGTAAACAAGGTGCAATTTTGGCATTCAAGTAGTACAGGAGGTCGAATTCGGAAAAATGGAAGAGCCAAATTGTCTCCTTCTCCACCACAATCACCCTTACTAGTAGCTACTACACAAAGTCCAGAAGTTTGTAATACAACTTAATACTCCAGTACAGCACCTACAGTGAGTCAACCCATAATGCAGATCAAAATACATGGTCAAAAGTGCCTGCTGTAATACTTCGTTTTGCAGGAGCCTGTATTAGTCAGTATCTATACCTTTCCAAAGTTTACTGCAATTCCAATACCACCCTACAGCCTACAGTACCTACAAAGGCAAGCAAGGCAGCAATCCCTATTGATGATCTGTCCATCACTGATGGGTGCAATGACACAGTCTAGTATCGCGTACTAGCACATGAAACAGTCCGATGTAGTCTTGAGCAAGCCCATGATCCCTTTCCGTCCTGATGCATGAAAAGCTGCCCCCGCATTTCCACCAAGGATGCCAATGACCTATGCTAATTGACAAAGGCAGACAAGAGGTCAGAGCAAGAAAAGTATTTGGCCTATCCTAGACAAAGATACTATTGTGTGAGAAGCCCTCAACAAAATTGACAGGGTGTCTCATTGATGTAGTACTTACAAAACTAGTAATTCATGGTGCCTGCTGTCATCTGATCACCACCATAGCCTGTTTATGATGTTCCAAGTATACGTGATTTTGTGCTCTGCACCACTTGGTAGTAGTCCAATTTGGTGAAGCATGACTTTGCACTTACAACAATGCTGTTGTCATTGAATGCAGTAAAGGGACAAGTGCTTAGTTTAGTGGCTAATTCTTTCACCTACTACTTGCTTGGTGAGGACGTGGGTTCGAACCCAACCGGGAAACTTATTTGGCCAAAGCCTATCAATTCATATCCCTAATCCTCCAGCACTCCCTCCATCATTGATATGGTGCTGAGCTTGGGTACCTAGTGAGAGCTTGCAAAAACATTCCCATAAATGCTGGTCACCTGCTCTGAATTAATTTTTTGTTCGCATTCTTTCTTCATTGAATGCCATTCATCTCATCTCCAGCATGCCGTGCTCTTGGTGGTGTACCTGTAAATGATGTTATGCATGCACTGCACCACAAGCTACTCATCACTGCAGCATAAGCAAATAAAGTACATAATCTGGACTAAAAAGCTCAACTTGTGTGAAGACCTCAGCAATACTACTAGAATCACAACTTTGATTCTCCTTCACTATTGAAGATGCATGATCCCTACTTAGAAGCAACATCTGAGGGATGACTAAGAGATGCAAAGAATGGGCAGTCAGGGATTGATGTGTCTAAATGGGAGGTGTCATGACACTTTTTGAACTTTTTCTCTGGATGCCATATTTGTGCAAATCAGTCAATGCACAATCCCCTCTGCACTATGAGTTCTGATGCAGTACGTCCATTATCTAATGATTGGGTTTTGCACAGCATCATCTTCATCAGCCACCAATCTGTTGATTGATTCAGCAATTTCAAGTAAAGACAATGGAATGAAAACAAGGTGTTCCCCTGTCAGCAAGTTGCTAATAAATCACAACTCATGACCAGGGCTGTTTATTTCAGGCGATTACCCGGGTTCCCGCCTAAATTTCCTAAATTAAGACTTGCTACCGCACCTAAAATTAAGCGTACGGACAGACAGACCATGTGATCAGTTCTGTGGATAAAGCACACTTTTTGTACCTTATTAAGATACGTCTGCATTCGTCGCCTGCTTCAATTGTAGCTCCAATCAACAATGTCTATGATATCATATGGCCTCAAGATTGCTCATCGTCACGCTTCAATGGGGATGGTGATTGGCCTTCAGTGTCGCTTCTGCTTTGTGTTTGGCCGTGAGGAGAAGGTGGGATCCAAACGCAAGCCCGCAAACACTGGCTGTTCGAGGATGGAGTGCCCCATTCCGATACGACAATATCAAGAACCACCTTCGTGCAAACATTATTGGTTGCACCTACAATGTTCTGGCAAGCCCTGGTTTGCGAGCTTGCTCACAACAGGATGTCAGCAACTTCATTCAAGTGGTCTGTGTTGTGAATATGCAACGCATTGCACGCCATTTGCGCCATTCATGGGCGTTTTCTATAGCGCTGGGCGGCTCTGCACCTCATCAAAGCACATCGTACTATCTCAGTTTGCGATTTCGAGTTTTTATTCCTGAGTTTATTAACATGATTGTAGCCTTTACAGGTGCTGTGCCCTTCCTATGCATGGTCGACGTACAGGTGAAGTGATGTTCACAAAGGTGAAAAAATTCTTGTCTGTTCTCTGTCCAGATTGGAGCATTCGCCTACTTGGTGTGACGTCTGATGGGGGGCCGAAACATGATAGGCCGTGTTACTGGTGTCGTTACTTGCCCGTCGACAATGCAATGCATGATTCCTGCCGACTTACTCGGATTTGGTGTGGAGCACATCAGCTTGATCTGGTTATGGACACATCATGAACAAGAAGCAACATTGTCAAGGAGCAATTTTTTCCATTCTGACTGGATTCATCACTCACCACCTTAAACGACTGCTCAACCTGATTGCAGAGATGCAAACAATGTGCCCATGAGTTGTCGATCGGTGGCTCTCTACAGAAAAGGTTGTTTCATTGTTCAAGCTACATTGGCCACAGTTACTTGCTCACATCGAGGCAAAACAGCCCTCTGCCCCCCCCCCCTTGCCTCAGGTGGGTTGCTCTGCTAGCTATGCATCACTTTACAACTAGCACAGCTATCACATTCCTCCGAAGCATCCAAGGATTGTTTAACAACGCTCGCCAATCAACAACAAGCAGCGCTGAACGGCCTCATTGACAGCTTTATTGTTGATGTGGGTTTCGTTGGGCCGCTTACAGTGGAATCCATCCCTGCTCTTGACGCGTCAACTCATACTATCATCAGTGGTCGTTATGCAACAATTGCTTTCACAAGAGTTCAATAATTCCTCTGGTGTGGATTGGCAACTTGGGTCGACACGTTGCTTAAGGAAAGCTTGGAATGCGAACAGGAGGATCTTCAACCTGACATCACCCTCGTTTATGTTACAGCTTGCAACCGAATTGACGAGATCTCCCCCATCTACCGTGATCATAGCAATAATCCATATGGTCAAACCTGCTACAGTAGCGGACATACTGAGGAAGACACGCTGACAGGAGACAACGAGTAGTACAGTACCAGGTACTCGGAGTTCTACCGTAGACACAACCTGGTACCTGGTACCGGTATTCAAAGAGTAGTACTCCAGTACTCCGTAGTGCTTATTTATAAAACTGCTACTGTCGAATACTGTAGTACGCTGTCAGTATAGTTTATGTCATACCTTGTCTACTGTAGCAGGTGCCGTAATATATGTGGCCATATGACATCACGACATCACCGATTAGCTACTATACAGCATGCGGGATACGGGATACGGATACGGCACTCTAAGGTTAAAGGGACGTTAATTTTCGGGCAAGAGTTTGAAAACGACTTCCTCCCTTGAAGATTTGGCGAAAAGTCGTTTGAAATATATTGATATAACTCAAAGAACATGCCAAAAATGTGTATGCATGCATGTCATATTCAGTACGTAGTACATCGCGCTCCGTACTCGCGCCTGTAGCTGCATTTCTGGAAGAAGCATCTCACCATTTTTCGATCGGCCATGGTGGCACCATCATCCCGCTCCCAGTACTACGCCAAGTACTCGGAGCCCTCTGGCTCAAGAACAGAATCTCCGCCCATTAACTTATGGCATCAAAGGCAGCAACAACGAGCTCAGGAACGCGATCACCGATCACAATCTGCTCCCAGGAGACCACCTGCGTCCCCTCGAACTGATACAGTTCAGCATGAACATCGTGATAGGAGCCAATCAGTCAAGAAAGTGCGCCAGGAGCCGCTCGATGTATCAAACCAGAATCATGAGGAGCGAGACCAGTCGGCTCAACGAGAACGAGCATCCTCATCACTTCGAGGTAGGAAAGAACGTCAGGAACAAGCTCATTCTGCTCTCAGGGAGCGCCACGAACGAGCCCGGTCAGCTCGGCGAGAGCGTCAAGATCGAGCTCGATCTGTCACTGAGGATCGTCAAGGTCGACCGCAATCGGTCCCGAAAGACCGGAACAGCGAACGTCAACCAGCTTATCAGTTTGAAAAACGAACTCAATCTCTGATATCTGAATTCGAAGGGAAGTCCCGAAAACGACCTGTTTCTGTTGAGCGTGAGATCGAAGGGAAGAAATTAAAGGCGTCTCAACCGAGTTTGGATAAAGCTGCTGCGATGCCACCGGAGTGCAAGGCGGCAGAAGAGCGGGTGAGAAACGTCCCCAACGAGTCGGAAGTCACGGTTGACCTCGAGCCCACGACTTCTGAACAAGCACCAACGGATGTGGATAATTCACGACGTCGAAGTAGAGAGTCACCTTTTAGGAAACATGGACGTCAATTCGTCCGTCGGTCGCGATCGCGCGAACGAAGCGTGCAGTCGAAGTCTGTTGAACCAGTGGTGGATATTGTTGAGGAAGGATCTTCCACCCTCGAAAGTCATAAGCCGGCGAAGCGGAACGACGATATGAATTGCTCTAGCCAAGCATCGCCCTGCGAAAAATTTCTGCAATCGGTTACTGCGGAGACTGGGGAAGCCTGCAAAAGGGTTCATCAAGGGCTTATTGCGGAGACTGTGGAGGATATTGAGCCCAGGGAAAAGGTTCGTGAAGGGCTTACTGTGAAAACTGTGGATCCCAGGGAAAAGGTTCGTGATTTTCCTCAAGGGATTACTGTGGAGATTGTGGAGCCCAGGGAAAAGCTTCGTCGAGGGATTATTGTGGAGACTGTTGAGCTCGATGACGAAGTGGAATCATCAACCACTCAACAAAGCGAGTTGTTGTCGTCCACAAACCGTGGCGCCCATTTCGTCACAAGATCACGATCCCGTGAAAGCGTTCGTCCTTCGGCCGATTCGTCATCTTCAAATCGACGACATGGGGCAATGAGGGAGGAAAAACAAGGTGATTTCATGCCAAGATCACATTCTGTCGAACGAAGGAAAACAGATTTCGTTGCCGAACCCACAAGGGTCGGAGTTGCGGTCCAATCCGCGTCTCAACTTCGCAAAAGTCACGAATTATTGAACACAAACCACGGCCGCCACATTACGAGCCTGCCAGCGTCGCCCTCTACGCGATTCTCCGATGAAGACAAGAAATCTTTCAATGTGGCAACAACTGCAAGGCGGATTCCACCGTCGAATGCTGGTCGCCATGAGCCCCCTCTCAGGGAACGCAGACACAGCCTTTCCAGCAAACCAAGACGAACCCAAGCACAGTTCGACGAGTTGGGTAACATTGAGGTAGTCGCCGTAGGATCCAACGAAATGGAAGATGACAGCGGTTCTCCACATGAACAGCATGGTGACCCCGATAAGGTGAGGGCCAACACCATTAGTGAGGATCGAAAGGGTAACGTTGAAGTTGTTATGACAGGCGCCAAATCAAAAACAACAGAGTTGATTAATGCATGGTCCCATAGGACTACAAGGAACACGCCAAGATTCAACGGAATACGACAACCCAGCACGGGATATTGGGAAAAGGGCAGGGAGACACCGACAATGTCTAATGTTAGTCTTTCGCGCGGTTTAACCAGCCACATCAAGATCTCAAACATCATACGGGATCAACATACTTTTGGAACGACAAGAACATCAAAATTCAAGTATCAAAGTGATTTCGACGAACCAGATCGAGAAGATTCAAATTCAGTTAATCGAAGTAGTGCTCCAACGGACTATGGAAGCGACAACAGAGTCAGTTTCAAAAGTGCGCCCTCAAATTCGGGATCTAAGGGCCAATCGCATAGGGATCGGAGGATCGTGAACGAGGGAATTCGTGCACCGTCTGCGCCTGTCGTTCTCGCCGATGAGCAACATGGAGAGAAGACGGAATACACCCATCCAAGTCAAAATCAAGCGAGCAGCCGGATCAGGAGCAATTCCATCGATCAACTTCGTCAACGGATCGACAAAAGAAATGCGCCATCGAGAAATCGGCTGAGCATCGATCCTTGTGCGTCCAGCGACGTCGCCTTGAATTGGCGAGGAATTCAAGCAGGAATAGAGAAACGAAGCGCCAGCGCGTCAGAAGCAAATCCGCCTCCAACTCCATCGTCAATTAAGATACGAGCCGATCCACCATCAAATAAAGACTGTCACCTTCGGAGCGAGTCAAGTCTGTCGACTACAGTTGAACCGACTTCAATGCCGTCAAAACAATCCGAATCCGTGGCAATCCATCAGGACGCACATCCTCCTGTCACGCACAATTCACCAGCAACAAATCGCTCCGATCCACCTTCACGCATCGAATGCGTCCCGTCTAACGGAAGTCCTGAGTTGTCATCGAATTACAGGACTTCCCAGGACTACCACCGCCAGCCTGAAGGTGAGATATCGAGGCTGGAAGCAGTCGTCCCTGCGAAATTCTCACATTACAACAAACGGATGGAGAATAGCGACTCGACTGGTACTCACGAGTCAGCTAGCAACCGTGATTCACATTCCCAGTTGAGCCGAGACAGCGACAGGCTTGTCCAACTCGATGAGCATGACAAGGATCCGAGCAATACAATTCGACGAAAAAATGATGAAACCATAGAGCAGAAGAGCCTGCTTCGCCAATCATTCCCCGACAAAGGAAGCCACATTATTCCTGATCATTCTTCGGTCTGCGACTCTCCGAGGCTGCGGCGCAACGTCATCGCGACGTCGAGAAGTCAGAGCCGCAGCCGCAGGAGTTTGGGCGATGAAAAGGTGATGAGTGATAGGCCGGCAGCATCAGTCAAAGAAGATATGACCGGAGGTTTGAAAGTTTCTAAATTGGAAATATTGCGTCGCCTGAGTTCACGCAAGTCTATAGATCGGGCTCCTCTGATTTCCAAGACCGCGACCACGGCCAGCAATGAGGGTGCCACTAGTCTACATCGGGAAAAATCTAGAGACAATGTCCCTGAGATCGTCGAGACTGTGTCAGCATCTAGTGAGGAGGCGGTCGAGGTTCCCAGAAGTCAGGGTTTGAAGACGCGAGATGTTGGCAGCAAGAAGAAAACACCGCGCGAGTTGGTTGCGGAGGACGCATTCCCACTTGAAGTTCTGTATCCGTCAGAAAAACACAAAACGTATGGCTGGCTTGCGAATGGCTATACGGTATGGTGTAGTTACGGCAATGAAAGGCCAACCCGATACGGCTCTTGGATCGCACCAGCCAAACTCTTTGATACAACCTACAAAAGTCAAAGTGAGGCCAATGATAGAGCCAAGTACCTGTTTTTCTGGGAAAATCCATTAAAAGTGGAGCCAGATGAGTTGGAGAAGAGGTGTGACGCCTTGGCAGAAACGGTGAAGAAGAATTGCAAATCATTTGACTGTAATGTCAACGGGGGGACGGAGACGTGGAGAGTTGGGGTCGTTCCGTCTGCAGTCTTTGAGTGGTTGGACCGCGCCGAAACGCGTCGTCACGATTTTGACGAGGCAATTGGCAGCGAATGTTCTATTTCTGCAGCATTTACGATGGACTAGTACGCAGTCGGGGTTTTGACTGCGTTTCAAATGACCATCCATTCAAGACGCAAATCTAATAAATTAGGGCTTAATTGCAAGTAATGCATCGGATTCATGACCACTCAAGATCGCAAACAAGTGCGATGTGGTCACTTGGTAAAACGACACTTGGCATGGCGACATTCTCCTTCAGCACGTCCTCAGACGGCATCGCTGCCCAAGCGACTGGTTTCAAGGTATCTTGCGATACCATAATGTAGTCCAAGGCGGCGGCGAATCTCTGCAAGTAGTGGGTGTATTCCGGGAGCTCTGGATATCCCGAACACAGAATGGGAAAAGAGTCTGGAAGTCGGATAGTTGGTGGCGTAGATGGATTACTACTAGGTCGCGGGTTCTTGTATTCTCGTTCCCACGTAAATGAGTGTAAGTGCTTCCATGTAGTCCCTTGATCTGTCATACCAGATGACGGCGGTACGACACGATCGAACAACAGTTTGGCCGCCCCTGATGTTGGAGACGAATTTAGATCACCGCAAAAAACGACAGGAAACAGGCCATGTCTCTCTATTTCCATCTGATGGAGGCAAACAAAGAGCTGCAACAGACGCACATGACTCGCCATGGGATGAAAGAAGAGATGAGTGTTCCCAACGACAATTTGTCGTTGATTATCTCGAACCGTCAATGTCACTGTTTGGAGCACGTGACCGAGTCGCTCTCGAAGCATCTCATTCAAGTCTTGATGACAATCGAGAAGCCAAAACACGTCTGGTATTGAACTCCAATCTCCGAGATAGTGCTCCTTAATGAACAAGTCTCGAATCAAATGACTCCTTCGATCGCTATCGGGGAGTGGCTCGAAAACTTGAAGAGACCAAAACATGGCGGGACCCTCTACACCAGCATGCTTTGAAGTGAAGAAACCTTCATATCCATGGTACTCCAGGACGGGTTTCAATAATCCATGAAAGACACAATGGTCTACTTCTTGGAGACAAATGATGTCTGCTTGATATTGTAGTACTTCAAAGAGAACGAGCGGGAGGCGTCGTTCCTTTCGAATTATCTCATCATCACAATACGGATACAATGTAGTTGCCAAGGCCGAAAAGGCATTCGCATCCGCCAAGATATTGTAGGAGAGCACTCGGAGATTGCCATTTCGATTTCGTAGCTCACTGAAATTCGGTCGGATGTCGAGGACGGCGTTTCTAGGTCGTTCCCGGACCTCATTTTCATATTGATATACATCTGGAGGAGCAGAACAGTCTTTTCGAGTCGGAGTCAAAACAACCACGACATGTTTACCAACGTCCGCAGCTTTAGGAGCGTAGGCGCGAGAGTCATTCAGTACTAGCTCGCCGCCAACAAACCAGTCAATCACAACGTGACTAGTGAACAAGGCCTCCGTAGTGACTACTAATGGGATGCCGACAAAGACCTGCGAACCGAATGATTCGAAAGTCTTGACAGTCACGAGTGTTGGAGGGCAACATTCGACTTGTAGCTGAATATGGATGCTGTCAATCGATAAGTGAACCTCCAAGTCTTCTCTGAACGTTCGTGTCCAAAGCTCGAAATGCGATACAGTCGAATGCGGAATCTCAATGTTGTCAGATCCTTTCAATGAATATTTTACGACAGCGACACTCTTCTCTCCCTTTTGCTTTTTCAACAGCTTCTTAGCTAGCGACAACCCAAGTCTTTGAAGCGCTGTTTCAACCACTTCGGACGGAGATCGGTTCATGTGAATTGCCACTTCGCTTGTAGTGCCATCATTGGCACTCATATCCATGGCAACACAAGCACAATCTGATAAACGCCACTCGTCCATGCAAACAGGTTCGGACGTCTTGTGATGGACTTGTCGAGGGATGTGACTCGAAGCGGGCGGTCGTTGAAGTCGCCTAGCATTCGCAACCTTTGCTGCTTCATAGTCGCCACTCACGTTCTGTGGGAGTAATCTGACAACCAATCGTCCGCTCCATTCACGCTCGGCGACGGACATTGCTGCAAGCTGATGAATTGTTGGGGCTCTACGATATCAGCGTCCCTGAACACGAGTCCGCCGCCAACGCTCAGTGGGTTGCCTTTTCCGTCTTCCACATGGCAGAATACACATCTGTGACAGGCACCAGTGCCACAACTCAAAACCAACCAAATCCTCAAGATCGTCCACCCCCATAAAGTTAGAAATGTCGGATAGGGTCATGTGGATGCGGGCATGCGGCATGCGGGATGCGGGATGCGGGATGCGTGATGCGGTGATGCGTGATGCGTGTCGCTCAGACCCCAGGACTGGTGTACGACGTATGGGATCTATCTACTGTTTGCTGGTCGACTTCCATAGTACCAGGTACGCACGGTGCTACTACTACACTGGTATGGGAGAACTCGTAAATAACAAAGAAGGCTCAAATAAATATCAGTGGTACTGGTACATACTACCGGTATAGGGAGTGCTGCTTGTACGTAGTGCTATGTACATGTACCAGTACAAGTCGAGGAGTACAGGACTACCGTACCAGTACTGCTACCCCAGTGTCCTCAGCAACAACAATAGCTACGATCTGCCGTATGCATTTGCTCTACCATGTATGTCATACCGTCGTACGCATGCAAATGATCGAGCAACTGTCGTGCAGGTCCAAGGTTACTGCGCTGTCTACAACCCTCACTTTCCTCAATCGTCCGCGACCGAACAGGATCCTTTACATAAACCAGTTCCACTAAAACTGAAGGCATTTCAAATAGGGATCGACTCGGTGCCCCCAACATCGTGTTACAGTACGTCGATCCCAGCGCGTTGACAATATTCGGGACGTTCTATAGCCTTGGAAATTGCTGAAGAAATTCAATCTTGAGTTTTGGATCCACGTCGCGATCGATTCCTTCAAGTTCGCCGGTCCTCATTTCTGCCGGAGGACCCAGTGAAGCCGACCCGGGACCAAAGGTATCGAGTTCCGACTCGCCAAAAAATAATGTTCGCTTTCGATTTCGTAACACAGGAAGCTTCAAGTAACCAATTTGTTGACGAATCAATTCGCTTCGGTCCATGTTGCGTAATGAAAGCATGGACGCACCGTTATTCGAGGGCTTAGCGGCGAGACGGAATTGAACAGTCGTATCGTTGGGAGTGAAGTAGAATTCACCAATAGATTGCTCACCAGTTTTAGCATCTTCAAACAAGACTCGTGTGTAGCGATCTTGTTGAAAGACGATCCTTACTTGTTCGTTACGCTTTGCGCAGGTTGTCTCGATCGCTGCAATGAGACGCTTTTGCTGAAACGCCCAATCCAAGTTGCTACTTTCTGAATAATCCCATCTAAGGGAAATGACGAGACAAATACAACATAATTTAGTTTCTTTCATTCGTAGTGTGTGAAATGTGAATAACACGTTGGTATCTCCATCGACGCCACGAACAAGACTTACGGTTCGGCAAACGAGCCAGGTGTATCATCTTGGCTCGATGCGCACCCAACACCGATGGCAGGCCCACGCGCATGCGGACAATCAGCCAAAAGACCATCCCACACACCAAGGCAATTGCTACTGTTGCAGTTCGGATCTTTTCCAATCGTTTCAGCAAGAGCCAAACAAGGAGACAACCACGCTGCAGACAAGGTCGCCGAACTCGTAGCTACAATGGATTGAAGAACTAACCGCCGTTGTCCTAAAAGTGAACTCCATCCAATTGATGGCTGAAACACCAAGCTTAACGTCAAGAGGGAAAGCAATGCCATCGTGCGTACGCTTGTGGCGTCAGAACGAAGGGTAACTGTGACGGCAACCCTTGTTGAAGTAGGTCTGTCATTGTCGAAGAATAATGGCGAAAATGTGACGAGTGTCTGTATGTTAAGTAATTGGTATTTGTAGTTTCCGATCGATAGCGGTTTAGATTGGACGACAATGGCTGTGTATCCCAAACGCTTCCTCGCCGCTCGCACGATGGACCACAATGGGCACAGCGCAAGACCAACTCATTGATTGCTACCGATCGTTAAGAGTATATAACTTATCATGTCTTCTGTACTTTCCTTGGCGTCCAGATTGGCGGCTCAACGAGCTTCGGTTCCCTTTCAACAACAAGTACGAACAGCCACAAAAAAAGCAGGAGGGTCTTCGAGCAACGGTCGTGATTCGGCTGGTCGACGATTGGGTATCAAGCTCTTTCCAGGCCTCGAGGCCAAGGCAGGTTCCATCATTATTCGTCAGCGAGGGAACAAGTTCCGTGTTGGAGAAAATGTTGGAGTGGGGAAGGACCATACCATTTATGCATTGAAACCTGGTATTGTTAAATTTACCAGATTGGATTCCAACAAAAAGAGGAATGTCGTCCATGTATTGGAGAGGTAAAAAGAGTTGTAAAATGGGTCGGTTTTTGGGAGAGAAGTCCTACAATGATTTAAGATGCAGAAGCTATGGCATCAGTTTGACTCAACTACTGGTAGTTCAATGCAATTATTAGCGATGTTCGCCTCTACAAGACCGATAAACGGTTCAGAGGATGTGCATTCCAGGTGATTGCACTCAGTTGTGAGCGACACTCTATCAAGAATTTCGCTTTCATTAATGTGCTCGGTCTACCCGCCCATGTTTTTCAGTCCCTTGGTTTGCGCTCGAGTAAAGTCCGCTTCACGGAGCGAGATCGTTCGCGCATTAGCCTTGTGTCGTCGTCGTCGTTTCACAACTCTATTCCGATGGGTCTCCAAGATTGTGAATACCGGACAAGACGAACCAATGCGTACAGCGTCGGCGTATCCATTTTCAAAGCTTCCTTCGTAAGTGGATCCAGTAAATTTAACAGAATAGCCCCCCACGCCGTAGTTGCAGCACATGCCATCTCCCCATTCATCTCGAATCGTAAACACGTAGCAAGTCGACGAATCAATGCATTGCGTGTCCTCGCGCGTTTCCCATGATTTGTAGCCATTTCCACTCATGACTTGTGACCCAGATAATGTCCTGAGCGTCCAGGAGGTTTCGGATCCAAAGTAATCGGTAGTGATGTTTACGCTGATGCGAGCCTCCCCGGTGCCACATCGGGGTTTGATCTTCGTTTCTTCCACTAGTCCAAATTCTCCTCCAGATGCAAGCTCGACACCATCCATGGAAAGAAGGTAGGAACCAACGCCGTTGTCACAGCACATACCGTCACCGTACTTGTCCTTCATTTGAAAGACGTACGAGTCATTTGGTATACACTTGCTCTCCTCGTATTCCTCGTTGGCTACCTCGTAGGGCCCACCCTTGAGTGTCACTATCCTTGCGGCGTTACGCAGTTCCCATTCCGTTTCGGCGGGGTATAGATCCGTTTTGATTGACAATTGAAACCACGTCTCATTTTCCTTACAATCGGGAATTCGTGTTTGCGAATCAGAAGGCTCCGACGAAGGCGATACCGATTGGACATCTCGCGGAGCCGCTGGTTTTCCTGTCGGACGTGTGTCTACCGATGGGGTGACAATCGGGATAAAAGGAGACAGCATTGGCGCCGCCGACAATGGAGATGTTGTCTGAACCGTCGGGGCAAGAGAGTAGTCCTACCAAGGGATGGTACAACACTTGGAGTGAAAGTCGCTTGCAGATTACTTGGTGAACTCGAATTTTGGACGGAAGGAAGAGAGGATTGAAAACTTGGTGGCAGAGTTGGAAGCCAGGTCTGATCGACCGTCGGTGCAGAGGTCGGATCGACTGTTGGCGCAGAAGTCGGATCGACGGTTGGCGCAGTGGTCGGATCGACTGTTGGCGCATAGCTTGGTGCGGAGGTCGGACTTGAAGTCGGACGTGAAGTTGGCCAGGTCGTTGAAAGAGTTGGCCTCTGTGTCGTTTGCGGGATCGACGAAGGTAGCGGAACCTGAGCGTTCACAGGCGGCAGGGTGGACGCAGCCGCTGGTCCCTGTGTTGTCGGCAAGATCGAAAACTGCTGAGGAGTCGGCATCTCTGTTGGTCTCTGTGAAGTTGCTAAGTTCGATGATATAGTTGGCCTCTGCGAAGTTGGAGGAGGACGTCGGCACTTCATCACACCGATGTGTCTGGGATCCTTCAATGAAGATACTCAAGCGGACGTAGTTGGGAATCATGGTGTTGAAGATGCCACAAACCTTTATGATGAGAGGATTGGTCCCATCGAAGTTTTCATATTTGAACGAAGCTCCATTGCCCAGGCCAGCGAGAGAAGTGGACATTGATCGTGTGCTGTTGCCTTCCGTGATGGTCACCTGGTCAGCTTTTTCAACCGTTCCCGAGTTGAAATCTTTTTTCCTGTTGTATTGAAGGTGCAGATTGCCGACCTTTACTAGTACGTATTCATTCGGAGATGTAGCTTTGTAGTCAACAAAAGTTGCCAGCTTTCCAGCCCAAGCCCCAGTGATTTTTGGGTCTACCACGATTTTGCGATCATCGTACCACCCCAGAAGCCAGTTCTTATGCCCGTCAAAGCACATTTTGGGACCCTCGTTACTAGCGTAACTGTAGCCCACTGCGCCGCAAACGATGAGCGAAAACAGAATGATTGAAATCGCTAAAATCGCCACGCAATGCGACTGAACTTACTCAGACTACTCTGGTCGCCGTAGACAGCATCGCCCTCATTTGAATGCAAGAGGCCTAAATTGTGACCGACCTCGTGCGCCTGTTGAAGGTCAAATCAGCCTTACCACAAAATGACGGGAATACCCCAGGAAATAACACTCACCTGTGCACTAGGGTAGCCACACCAAAGGTCATTGTATGACGACCGGTACCAATTTAGGTAACCATATGCAAGCCATGTTCCGGCAGTCCCAGGAGGTAAACATAGCATAACATGATCGTACAACCTGCTAAGTTCCCCAAACTTTGTATTGCCAACAGCAACCACCAAATTGTCAACATCAACACTGTTCATTCCACCAATCTTTTGGGGTAGTACAATCTCACCTACACCGTTCAATATGTTTGGTCCAGTCGCCGGAATGAACTTGAGTTTACCTGCCGAGCAATCACCATAAACTGAAAGAAGGTTAACTTTGTCACCATCTGTACCAAAAATTCTGTTACTCAATTCTTTGGCAGTAAGCGTTAAGTTGCGATCAGCTGAGGAGACGCGAAGAACAAGAACTGTACTAGTTCCTATCTTTCGCACTGTTAGGCGCCTCGAATTGGAAGTGTCCCTCGGCTTCCTACGTCTGCGAATAGGAATGTTCTGGTTTTTCGGACTCCCCTTGGAAAGCTTTATCTTTGTACCAGGAGGTGCCACAACTTGATCTCTGGTGCCTTTCTTTCGAGACACCTTCCCCCGCGGAATGGTAGCGTAAACCTTTCCAGCATCAAGATCTGTCTTAAAAGCGGCAACGCTATCCTTGTCTAGGTCAACCGCATAGGTCATGTCTGAGTTGACACTCGTTTCATCCGATTGAATGATGCATCTATACTCTTGCTCACCATCTCTGTCTTCATATTGTATGGCAAGGACTTTGATCTGACAGATTACCTCATCGCCATCTGGAAGTGCGTCCGACGCCTTTCCCTGTTCATCGCACCAGCCGCAAGAGATTGTTGACACCAACACCGCTGCCAATTTTAGAAACCTCATCCTGCCTCGCCAACGATAAGAAAATGTGGCCCTTGACTTCTAGTTCCAAATTTGGGTCTTCATTCCCATCCAGAGCTTGCAAGATTCGATTGGTCTGGGGTCCTTTGGTGGACAGCAAGTCCCGGAATGACTACACTTTGGAGGTGCAGCAAGATTCGTTGGAGTCTCCGCTTGGCAAATTCGATGTCTGGTGCGGCAGAGATATTCTTCCTCAAAAACAGCAACCTTCGCACGTGTTTTTGTGGATTTGTTGAAACAATAGAAGATAGGCAGGGCATTCACTTCTCAGAGTGATGTTAATGGTTGCACTGATCTACGTGTGTTCATGTTCTCTCATCAATCTACAAGGAGAATGGAGCATTAAAATGACCTTAAATCTTAAATGTCTCAGATTTTTTCATTTTAGAATATATTATTAAGAAGACTGTATGTGTATAGGTGTGCATACATGCAAGAACGGAATTACTACTGCCCTATGCACATACAAATCGAATAAACTCATTGGCAAGGCTCACATCCAAATACTCCAATTTTTTGTGTATACGAAAACCATGTCGAAGAACTCTTCCCGAAAACCATGACAAGCATAAAGCGGAGGGCTTCCTGGGTGCTGCTGCTTCTCGTTACGATTTCATGTCTCAAGGTCGAATTTTCATCAGAGACGAGCCCCTCAAGGACATTGCCTCCAAATTAGATCCCCATTTCCAGAAAATGCTGCTAGTCTAGAAATACATGATCGGAGCAAGATAGAACTGCCCACAGCAACGGTGATCCGAGCAGCATTTGGAGAATGGCCGACAACAATGGACAGAAACATCAAGTGTCAACTCGTTCGAGATGGTCGAAACAATTTGCATAAAGTCGTGTATCCCTGCCGCGACATGATTTCGGGCAAGCCCTTACGCAACCGTGTGGAACTGCCGTCATCAAATTCTTTTCAGTTGTGCACCTTCATCCAGACAAACCTCAACATTCTTGTCATGGGTGACTCGTTACCTTTCGAGTTTGGGACATGGTTTCACAATGTTGGAAGAGCCAAAAACAAGACGAATATTGAAGGCCTCCCTTGGAAACATCGCATCGCTGAGGTACTTGTGTGTTTTCCGAAGTGGATGGAGGGGCACCATTTCATTCAGGAGGAATATTGACTTCTGGATATGAAAGAACCACGGCCTCTAACTTCCTTACTCTGGTAGATGTTGGAATAAAACGCGGGTAGCAACGCTGCTTAGTAAACTGCCAACTTCATCCGACAAAGGTACTGTCCTGATTTTTCGAGTATCGTACCCATGGCTGACCATGAAATAACGTGACTGAGGAGTTCCTGCGTGAGAGAGTTGCAGTGGCTCACGAGTACCAGGCGCTTTGTGGATCGATCATTTATTTATACTGAAGGTTTTGACTGCGCAGTCCTGGGTTTGGGCCCTATGCAGTTTGATAGGTACCTCTCCTGTCATGTACAGAAGTCTAAGAGCCTGGTATGCCATAGCGATGGTTGTCACCTTTGAAATTTGCCGAACAGTAGTTTCTTGATGATGACTGCCAACAAGCCAGCAGGGCTATCTAGAGTTCTTCCCATTGTTAACTTGGATGACTTGGTCAGTGAACTCCGCGAAAAATGAGACTTCGAATAATTCAGAGCGATAAGTGGCTCGTTCAGATTCGATCATACTAGAAAGGGAAGACCTCGAGGCTCGTGTAACTCAAAATTTGAAAAACTTAAGCATTCACCGCTCAAGGGCCATAGAACGAGGCAAAATAAGAAAGAATGAGGCACATGCGACTGGTTGGACAAGCGAGGTTGGAGCATTTCTCCATCCAACGTCAAAACGCAGCGAGGATGACTTTCGACATTTGAGTGACACAGCGTCAGCGAGCTGATCGTACAATGTGCTGAGTTCCCCAAACTTGGAATGGCCAACTGCGTTGACATTGTACACACAAACACTGTTCATTCCACTGTTCGTCACTTCCCCTACTCCGTTCAATGTGTTTTTGTCACGAGCTTCACTTTGGTATCATCTGTACCAACGATTCTGTAGCTCAATGATTTCGCAGAAAATGTTGAGAGTTGCAATCAGCTGCGGAGACGAGATGAACAAGAACTGTACTAATGCCTTTCTCAGCGAATTTGAGCACGTTCTGGTTTTCCTCTACTCTAGTAGTAGCGATAAAATGCTGACCACTGCGTCCTTCGATCAGATATTTTTGAACCTGAAACGTCGACTTACTTTATGACGGACATGTATAAATAGAGAATGTACGCAGAATATATGCATATATTCATTCAGTTTTACATCAATACTTCCCGTGGTATATGGATATATACTATATACACGTACCTTTCAAAAAATATACTCCAGTATTCAACCTTCCACACTTTCCGACACAATATGGAAGAAGGCTTGTGAGGACAGCGAGAACAATGACAAGGATAAGGGACAAGGCTCTCTGGGTGCTACTCGTTCTCGTTGCGATTTCATGTCTTGAGGTCGATCTTTCGTCAGAGACGAGCCTATTCAAGGACTTTGCCTCTATATTAGCGTCCTCACTTCCGACAAATAATGATACTTACCTACGAATACACGATTTGAGCAAAATAGAGCTGCCCACACCAATGGTGATCCGAGCAGCTTTTGAAGAATGGCCGAAAACAATGGACACAAACATCAGATATCAGCTCGTTCGAGGAGATCGATACAATGTGAATGCAGGCACATATCCCTGCCGCGACAAGATTTCGGGGAAGCCTTTAGACCACCGTGTGGAACTTCCTCTATCAAATCCGTTTGATTTTTACACCTTTATCCAGACCGATCTCAATATTCTTGTCATGGGTGACTCGTTAGCAGTCGAGTTTGGAACCTGGTTTCAAAATGCTGGAAGAGCAAAAAACAAGACGAATATTGAAGGTATCGATTGGAAGCGATACATTGCTGAGGGACTTGTTTTCGCTGACGTGGATGGAGGGGGCACCATTTCTTACTGGAGAAATCTTGGCTTTTGGCTGAGAAGAAACCATGGCCTCCCACTGCCCAATTACGGCAGGGGATGGACTGAATCGTGGGTGACGACGCTGCATAGTAAACTACCGACGTCATCCGACAAAGTTCACGTCCTGATTTTTCGAGTATCTCACCCATGGCTGAGCATGAACGATGTAACTGAGGAATCCCTGCGTGAAACCATTGCAGTGGCTCAGGATTATTTAGGGGAGCCACTGACAATTATTTTTATGACCGTGCCCGTCAACAATAACATTGTCACACAGCAAGACTTCGACGATTTCCGAGCTATGAACAATCGCATTCGATCGTTCGTGACAAATTTGCATTCATCCGACGTTCTGGTGAGTGACCTTGAAGTTTACATGGATAACATTATCAAATGGAATGCAAAGCAGATTGGCATGAACACTTCGTATCCAAGCTGCTTTCTCGCAGAACGCCTTGTCATGCGCCGCAATGCTCATCACGTTGCTCAGGTGTGCGGAGAGCGCGTCCCGATCAACAGTACATCTTGCCGAAAGAACATACTGCTAAACGATGGTTTACATTTCTGCACGGAGACCCTTGGGCCTCGCTTATTCGCCAACTGGGCATGCCTACTTCAGTGCATGGAGCGTTCGTCACAGGCAATCAGGGAGTGTGAAAGGGCGTGCAATGAGGTGTACTTCACCCTCAATGAAACCCTTCCTGCGGGTGGAATTTGATGGGACAAACATGTGCAACCCACTAGGTATCCTTCTTTGGCGCCTCGTGTGTTTCTGTACCACCAAGATCTTAAGGTGTGATTGATTGATTGTCGGTGGAGTTTGATCTTCTGTGAAGAATCAAGGCTCTGGAGCAAGCCCCAACAAATCCAGATGTTCTATTTCGGGAACGTGCCACAACTCCATAGTTCATTCCGTACTACGTACTCGTATTGAGCGTCTCCTTGGGTTGAGATTGCTCCCTTAATAACTTGTTTTCCCTGATGTCCTAGTACCCTCGGAAGGGAACGGTGCCTGAACCGAAATGGAATCTGGATCCAGATGCTCAATGGCTTGACATATAAGTGAATTATGGATTCTTGGTCAGTTGTTAGTGAAGATTTTGTCTGCAAAGACCTGGCTTTGTGGCAACTCTGCGAAAGCGAGTCTTGGACAATTCAAAATGATGAACTGGTTTTGGTGTGATCCCAACTTCCATACAGCAGCGTCCTCTCAGGAGAAGGCGTGCGTCTAGAATTTTTCGCCAGAGAAAGTCTGATGTCACTTGCGTAGCCGTAGGGTCCATGTTTCCACTAGTTTAATCACTGAATCTGCTCTAAGATTTCGAACTTGCCAAGAATGTACGCCAACTTGAGTAGGAGTAAGGGATCCGTCTAGAATTTTTCGCCAGAGAAAGTCTGGTGTCACTTGCGTAGCCGAAGGGCCCACATTTCCAATAGTTTGATCACTGAATCTGCTCTAGGAGGTCGAACTTGCCAAGAATGCACGCCATACTTTAGCAACAGCAAGGGATAAAAATCATAAAGAAGGAAGACACATGCTATATGTTTTGCTAGCTATCGTGGAGGGCTTCTCCATCTAGCGTTTCAACGCTGCCAAGGTGTCTTTCGCCATTTGAGCATGGGAAGCGGCGTCGGCGAGCTCATTGTAAACCTTCTGGCAGACTCCATTTTTGTCGAGGACATAGGTGACACGACCAGGGAGGAGTCCAAAGGCTGCTTTGGGAACATTGAACGCCTTGCGAACCGTATCGTTATCATCCGCAAGGATAGAGAATGTCAGACCGAGCTCCTGGGCAAACTTTTGCTTGGACGCAACATCCTGGCCGCTAATTCCGACGAGGTCAGCACCAAATTTCTTTCGGATTTCGTCGACTATTGTGTTGAAAGTTTTCGCCTGGACAGTGCATCCAGGAGTAGCGTCGGCAGGGTAAAAATACACAACAAGGGGCTTCTTGATCTTCGAGCGAGTGACAGTTTTGCCATTTTGATCGACGAGTGAAAAGTCAGGTGCAGTCTCTCCAACTGCCAGATTCAGCTGTGACTTCAAGGCACTGTTAGGAACGCTGGATACGAAAGCATTGGCTCCGAGAAGGAGGGACACAAGGACGGTAAGTCTGAAGTTCATGGTTACTTTCGATCTCGCAAAGGCTGCTTTCTAGGACGACTTATTATGAGTACATAGACAGCTCTCATCAGTCTTTCTTGAAGATGAGGTGGTCGAAGGTTTGGCGTCATCCGTGTGCGGTGTGGATCACCCGAGACGGCCCACATCCAGGTACAAGTAGGTACCAGTACAAGGTACAAAGTATGTCATATGCAGTCGAGGATGGATGATCTGAATGACGTTCGCGTTCGAAAATACGAGTCCCAGGTATGAACAGTCAATCCACACACGAATGCAACATCACAAATCATAACACCTCACATGGAAGAACACTGCTTGATTTTTTACGGTACTGGTACATAGCCAATAGGAACGAAGTACAGAACTACTGTAGCAACCTTGCACAACCTCTGACTCTACCGGTACAGGTAGTACAAGTACTCCAACCACAGCTGACGGCGAAACGCCACAACGCCACCCATCTTTCTGCACGTTGAGTCCTGCGGCCTGCTTTTCATGTAGATGCAAGAAAAGGGTGCAGGTAAGGGCATCATAGGGAATAGGGACTAAAGTGTAAAGATGTTTTGACATCAAGGCTAGCACACGAGGTTCGTCATGAGCACTGCCACAGTCAGGAACCTATGTTGAATGAGTAAATTCTTGAAGGAGGTAGGGCCCTAGTTGTTGTTTTCTGCAATAACTAATGCGCATACATTCAGTTTTGTAGTACTGGATAGGGATTTGTTAGCTGACGAGCTAATGCTTTCTGAGTTCAGAGTGACTGTGGGCACAACGGAACAACCTATGTGCGGCCGAGACAACTCACGTTGTCCGATTTTCGGGAAACTTGAACCACAGCGAATTGCCTGTCAGTCGAATACGGTACTCTGGAGCAAAACTCAATCTTGTAGTTCTTGTAGAGAGTGCTAGTTCCTAGCGCCAGGCCCACCAGCAATTCGGATTCGAAATCTTCACCACTGGCCTTAATGATAACGATTTGGTTTCGGTTCTCCTGAACCTGAATGTTGGCGCCTTGGGCGCGATTGTACTGAATGTAGACGTCGCTAAAATGAATCAGCACGTAATCGCCGTTAATTGCTCGCTGGTAGTCTGTAAACGCGAGAAGGCGCCCCTTCCACGGTTTCACGTTGGGGAGGATCTCGACCTGTCGATCTCTAAACCATCCCAACACCCAATGCTTATGCGCATTAAAGCACATACGTGGACCGCCAGTCCATTTGTATGAGGGGCCCATCATACAAGTTTCGTCTCTGTAATTTCCCTCCTTGTTCGAATGACTGAAAGACGGGTACGGCGCAAATGATCAGTACACATTACTCAAGGACAACCACTTTAATGCTCACGAGGCGCTTTGTATACGTACTAAAGACCAATATTGTGGCCAATCTCATGCACAACGACACTGTTTTGGCCACACCAGTCGTCGTTGTAGACGGTGCGGTAAAAAGAATTGTAGCCGTAAGCAGCCCAGGAACCGGCCGTACCTCTCGGAAGACAGTATATTATATGGTCCCAATTCCATACGGATCCATATTTTGAGTTTATTGCAGTCGTAACGGCATTTTCCACTTGGCGATTGCTAGCACCTTTGACATTCATGTTGATTTTAACGAAGCCAACGCCTTTCACAATGTCATACCCTTTCGCTGGAACAATTTTTAGCTTTCCGTGCGAGCAATCCGTGTAAGTCTTTGCCAATGTCCCAGAGGGAACGTTCGGTTCTCGATCTTGGACTACATTCAATCCATTTCCGAATATCCTGTTGTATAAAAGATTCGCGCTCAAGGACGTTCTAGCATCATTAGCAATCACACGAATTACCAATACTTCGGATGTTCCCGCCTTCCGTTGACTTCCGGATCCAGAGAGCTTCCGACGTCCACCACTTTTTCCGAATGTGATATCACTCGCACTTGACACAACGATTTCGTCCGAAGAGGCACGAGAGCCACCACGGTTGCCCCGCCCAGGGAGGCTCCCTCCTTTAACATTCATGGTTTTTTGTCCCGGTGCTTTGAGCTGTTTCTTGTGAGTTTCGACGATTTTCACAGGGATGCTGTACACTAGATCATTCACAAGACACGATACAACCTCATCTGTACTTTGGACTGTCGTATTTTGAAAAGCTCGGTCAAATCGCAAAACGTGTGCAATGAGGACATCACAACTGAAAACATCGGTTTCGTTGCTTGTCACCGACACCGGTGTCGATCCTCTTATCGGTAAGATCCCTGTGGCGAGAAGTACAAAGCAAAGAAAATTAAAGAACATGATCACAGGTAACTGCCGGTCAGATTGAATCAAGGTTGAGGCTCAAATATTCCCTTGCAGACCATCACTCCGCCGGTAACATTGAATGAGATTCTAAAAACGAGCCCCGGCAGAGCCATCGCTTTTCCTCTTCTCCTCTAACCCCTTTTCCCTATGCATATGCATACACTGTAGTAGAAAAATGGATGGCAGGGGTTCGCGGAAAAAAATCTCAGTTTACTCGTTTCGTCTTGGATGTCTAACTGTAATTGATACGCTATATAGGAAAAAGACGACGTTGATGTAAACGACGAAGGTGGGTGACGGTTAACGAGGTTTTAAGGAACGAGTGCCAGATACTGGTACTTGTACTACCCTACCCCATGATTTCAAAAACGAGCAATCGGAGTTGACGACCATGTGTGTTATTCCTACTGGATGTGCTCAACAACAGTTCAATCCTGGGGTACTAGTACTGGGTACTACCAAGTACTCCGAGTACAAAGTACTATCAAACTCAATAGCAACTATGTTGTACTCGAGTACCTGGTACTATCATACTAGCAAATATGCAAAACAGAGTTGGTATGTACTTGGCGTACGCGGCTACTTGTACGAGGGGTGTTATGGAGGGAAATCGTTTATGGTACGTATACCAGTATCATGCCTGGTAAAGCATTCAAATACATATGCATACTTGATTTTGTTGGTTGATGATTGACGCGTGTTTGTCTTTTGTCTTGCAGAAAGGTGTATGCGTATATATATCTATATACGCATAGAAGTATGTAACCTTCTTCATTGATCCCAGTACACGTACTAAATGCAGTACTGTACTTGTATTCATACTTCTACGCAGGAGTACAAGTACCACGTTGACTCATTCATTACTTCTATCATACGAAGCCTTCAAATGGTTATCGCACGGAGTTGCCAACCGTGTGTGTGATAAACGAAGAGATTTAAAAAAAAACTGTGTTTTCTGTCGCTATGATTTGTTATTTCCCTCCCGGCAGGCGGCAGGCGCGTTTTCATCCTTATTCACGACTCCGCACGTATTGCCGGACCTTCCAGTACTGGTACCAGGTACGAGGGGCTTTTCGCTCGTACAGTACTCATGATAATAACGCCGCTATGGAACTCCAGAAGCACGCACCATCAAAGTACTGTAGTATATAGAAGTACTTATTACTACAGTATATACTATACACTAAGTATACTACGGAGTACATTCTAACGAGCAACTACTACTGTAGTTCTAAGTACCCTACTACCGTAAGATTTTTTTCGACTGTATCTCAGGCGATAGTTTGCTTGCATCTCAGCGATCAAAATATATACATATGGTTGTGTTTGTTGCAATTGGAAATGTGATGCTGACATGCTCAATAGGCTGCCATGTGAGTGGAGCAACAGGTGAAGTGGATGATATCTCCTCAACTTGTCGTAGTACTTCAACTGCGAGAATCATGTAAAGCTGAGAGCTTGAATTGCTTGATTCCGTGGTTTGGCATGAAGTTCGGTAGAGGAATATCGACTTGAAATCTGCGAATGTAGTCGCATTCGATTGTCCACGATAAGACCTCTAAAACAAGTTCACAGCTAACCTCAATGTACCATTATCAGTTATACCTCCAGTGAACGATAATTCTTCCCAAAGTCCCATGCCTAACTTATAACTAGTGACCGCCAAAGCGTTATCGAAGGTTGACCACAAGCGCAAGAAGTCTGCCACATGTGTAAGTCGAGGCGATGGATCAACAGCTTTAGGCTGATGAGGTCACACACATTACGATAGGTAGCGGTGACAAGGGTTACCAGGGGAATTTTGTTGTGTGCCTTGTCTCCACCTTTCTCATCTGGTTCATGCTCGTGCGTGTCAGCCTGCAATACGCTGAGATATCAGCACCCTTCCACTACTTTTGCCTTATTCAGACGGATTTGACCCCATCGCAGATGTCACACGTCTCTGGACACGTCCCCGATATTGTTCTGTCCATACACAGCATAGCGTGTAACGTTGGTCGGAGCGACAGCCACTCACAGTCACGCATTTTCCCGTCCACGAGGAAGCGGCCTGATATTGAATCTTCGCAGTCATCTTTGCAGACTTGGCATGTCTCGGGACAGAGATCGCGCGCCTTGGATTCACTTGTTGCAGAGCACAGAATGGTGATATAGACAGGGCGCGCCGCAAGCCAAACGCATCTCTGGAATTGGTTCAGCTCTTCCACGTAAAATGCCGCGAACTTCTCGTCGTCGCAGAATGGTGCTGGACCTGGGGCAACTGGGGAACTAGTGGCGGTCGGAGCAGCTGTGGTTGGCAGCTGAGAAGCTATTGCATTAGGAACACCAGAGGGCGATTGACTTGGAACGTCGCAAATGTCACAAGTCTCTGGACAGTACAAAGATGCATCTGAAGAACCTGAACAGAGATCTTCCTTGAGTTCTGGCCTGAGTCGCAACCAAAGGCAATCGCGAATGTCCTCGCCAATGTAGAACTTCGAATCTGTATCAACGCAATCATCAACACAGAAACCACAAGTCTCAGAGCACGCGACAAAGCCTCTTTGTGTTGAACAGACTTCCGCCGCATACTCAGGCCGAGCTTGCAACCAAGCACAACGATGTTCCTCGTTCAAAGAAGGGACCAGGAAATATTCAAAGTCAGAATCATCGCAGACTTCTATCGAAGATTGTTCAACAGGAACTGATACGGAGGGTGGCGTTGGTGAAACTTTCACGGGAGCATCGATGGGTGCGACAGAAGGTCGAGCAGTTAGAGTCAAGTTGGGGGACACTGAGATAGGTGACGGGACAATCGTCGGCGCAGGAGTTTGCGGAACTGGACTGGAACGTTGGGTGGGACTCCTTGTTGGTGAAGACTGCACAAAAATAAGATCCGGAGGGAAAAAATTCTGCCACAATCGTGGCACAGGAGCTGGCGTTGGTTCAGAGGTCGGGTCTGTCCCTGGCGGGGCAGCAGTAGGAGCCACCGGCGACGAAGTAGGAGTAATAGGCGCAGGACTGGGTCTCGGAGTCGGAGGCCAGGTTGGAAGCATTGTTGGGAAAACAGGAGCCGGAGTTGGAGAGACTGGTGCTGGGGTTGGTCGATCAGTCGGATCGTTGGTTGGCGAACCCGTGGGAGACATGGGGACAGGTGTAGGTGCCGCTGGCGCCGAAGTAGGAGCAACAGGAGCAGGACTGGGTCTCAGGGTCGGAGGCCGAGTGGGACGTGTCGTAGGAAAAACAGGCGCCGGGGTTGGAGGGACTGGCGCTGGCGTAGGTGGATCACTCGGTTCTTGAGTTGGCGACCCCGTAGGGGCCACAGGCGCCGGAGTTGGAGCAACAGGCGCAGGACTGGGTCTCGGAGTCGGAGGCATAGTGGGATGCATTGTTGGGAAAACAGGAGCCGGTGTCGGTGGCACCGGAGCCGAAGTTGGAGAGACAGGTGCTGGAGTTGGTCTGGGACTCGGAGGTCTGGTGGGGTCCATTGTTGGTAAAACGGGAGCCGGTGCTGAAGAAGACAATCCCGGAGGCGGACAAGTCGATGATTGTCCTTCCAATCGAATACTGACTAGTTTCATGTCGATACCATTCTCCTGGCTTGCCCCGCAAGCCTCGAAAGTAATGCTTCTTGAGACACCAAAATCAATACTGGCTGTGAGCATGGGTGCTTCAACTTCGTGAATTCCTCCCAACATTTCGGATTCGCATGTGTCACAGGGTGATGGTATACCTTGTGTAATTGTGACATGGAAGGGTTTCTCACTAACGTCTTCGTTATAGTCCTTGGCGAAGTTGTACAGAAGATACGCGTTACCAACCTTCACTATGATTGGAGTTGTTCGCACTTGAAGCTTCCCATGGTCAACAAAGGCAGCAATGTTGCCAGTCCAAGGACCATCCTTGTCAGGGAAGATCTCAATTGTGTGCTCCGGAAACCAGTTGAGTTGATAGAATTTTATGCCATTGAAGCACATTTTTGGACCCTCAAGCTGAGAGTAGCTTTTCCCCATCATACAAGATTTATCTTCATACTCACGGCCCTGCTCATTAGAGTGCTGCAGCCCAAGTTGATGTCCGACCTACGAGACCAAGCTTGTCAGCAGAAGGCATTTGATTGACATAGATTTCCCCTACAGAATGACAACAGATAACACTCACCTCATGAAACGGGAGGGAATAGTAGCCACACCACTCGTCGTTAAAGTAGCTGAGAATGCCCTCTCCATAAGTGTAGCCAATCCACGAATCTTGCATACCAGCGGGCATGCAGAAGAGCACGTGATTGGAGACATCAGGGGTTCCGAAGGCAGCTACCAAGGACTCGAGTAACATATTCTCAATGGTAGTAGACATTGTTCCGCCCAGCACTGCTTGGTCGATGAATAGGTCCGTCACTCCATTCGTTATTCTTGCTCCTGCAGCTGGAACGAATTGCAGTTTTCCTCCCGAGCACTTGTCGTATTGCGATGCAAAGGACACAATGTCTCGCGAAAATATTTGTTTGGACACAAATTCATGTGCTAAAGAGTTGACAGAATCGGACGATTGCACCAGGACTATCAATACAGTTGAGCTCCCCTCGGTGCGACTTTGCAGACGTCGTTCCGAATGTTCCAACACTTCAACTGTAGCATCCGGGGAGACATCTAAGAAATATCCATTTGTAGGATCATGAACAGCGGAAGCGCCCTTGATGTGGAGAATCGACTTCCCTGACTTCAATTCTTGTAAATTGAGTTGTTTCAACACGGAGTCAGGTATATCATACTTCATAGGAAGTCTCCCCCGCCGATGCAAAGGTCTGGCATCGGTAATCTTTGTGCAAGTGTTCATGGCTTCCATCCTCTCCAAAGCCTACTTGCCTTCCTATGAGAAACAGACATGTCACTCCCTCCAGTGAAGTCGCTTCTGACATTGATCTGACTGTATCGACATGTGCAGACACTTGATTTTGTAATGGTGCGTTTGCTTCAATCCCGTGAAAAAGCAAGAAACAGAGAAGTTGCTGAAGAAGAGTTGTCATAGGTCCTCTCATTGTGAAATGGAGAGCGGAGAAAAGGGAAGATTACTTCCTGATGAACCAGAGGCTCGCAACGTAGTGCTTCAGCCCCTTGTGAGAAGAGGTTGTCGATCTTCCCAAGGATTGGCGTCGAATAAAAGTGGCGGCCGACGCAAGTCAGGGCCTGGTAGTACTACTCGTTTCTACTCCAGACAATGTACAGCTCCTCTAGAGTCTTTCTGAGGTTCTCTCACAGGTATGACATTCATGAACTTGGATTCGTCACCTATACGTCGAATGCAAAATCTTTTCAGCGCGTTATCACAGTATCGAGGATTGAGTCTAACAGATTAGCATCCAATTTTGTCATGAACATTTATCGCACCACAGGACGGAAACGCGTCTTGTCGTTTTGCGATTCCATTATTTCATTCCCGAATCGGCAAATTGGGATACTCCAAGTCGGATTTTCTCTTTCACTAGCGTCGTTTAAACAAGAAAGCACATGCGCACATGCGGCATCCGGCCTTCCTATTTCGTATGTATCTACCAGTAGACTTCGAGCTCAAAATGTCATCGATTGCGGGTCGTGACTTGAGAAACAATATACCGGTATATTGTGCTAGCCATATGGAATAATGTACTCCGAGTATGTCTGAAGTCATGACTATGCGCTTAATTCACACTTTCGACGTGGGGTGGAGGTCAGGGATTGGAAAAATAATACTGTCCCACGTTGAATCTGGTATTACAGTCCTCCAGTAGGTAGAATGGTATTGTGCTGTTGCACTGGGAGGTATTTTGGTATTGAAAAATCCTTCAGTCCGGTATGAATATAACTTCTAGTCATTTTTCGAATCGCAGTACTTACTCGGTTCCATTGGTTTCGTCCGGTAGGTATAATGGTAGTAAAAACACTACAGTAACAGTAAACTTCAGTACTACAGTACAGAAATGAACCGTAAACACACTGATGCAGGACAGAACATTTATGGAAATTCCGACTGGTATTCCCGAACACCGGAATTCAAAATACTACCGACTAAACTCAGTAGAAAATAACCAAGGGTCTTGGTTACTGGTTGGTATATTGCAACTCGCAGGTAACCAGTTATTGGGCATTTTAAAAATCACAGTAGTGGTACAGTATAATACCATCGGTATTTGGTTACCGGTACCGGTGGTTATTTACTTCCAATCCCTGGTGGAGGTTAAATGTTTAAGTTGATACTGTAGTACTGGGAGTACTCACCAAGACGAAATGCAGCTACTTGGTACTTCAGTACCACAGTACGTCGTACTGTGCTTGCGAAAAAAGGCGATTGTGTGAAGACTGTGAAATGATACTCCGAGTACATATGTATTCGGAAAGGGTCGTACTAATTTGCAGGGCGTATTCGACCCGTATTGTGGTGAATTATTTATACTCGGAGTATCTGTTAAGGTAGAACAAACAAACCAGCAGATATGCCACAGTGGGGAAATGAAGGCTCCATACATGTGAGTGACGATAGCCAAATTTCCTTGAACAGGACCTTGGAGTATTTTGTACTACAGTAGTACAGTGATTTTGGTCCATCGAAAGCAACCAATGTTCCGGTGAAGTAAGCCAGGGACCAAGGATAATGTGCAATTTGCTCTCACCTCGGAGCTCGTACATAGTCCCGGACCATACGATGTTGTGCCATTATCTGGCAGACTGGCAGTACAAGAGTACGAGTAGCGCATGCTGCATAACTGTTGAGCTCGGACAACAGTCTAGTCGCAGCAACGCGTCGTCTCCCTTGTCCAATACTAGCTAGCAACGCAGTCTTGTCAAATGCTAGTAGATCACACCCGACACCCACCATCATCACATCAACGGTCCACAAGACACCTCCGTCCTCCGCCTATGCATGATAATGTTCATACTTCCTTCTCTGTGATGAAGTACAGAAGATAAAAGCAGCTTTGAAATGGACCGGCGGAAAATTTACATTCGGAAGCGAAGCGTAGTGATCACAGTCGTAGGCGCGTTCCTGTGCTTATGGGCTGTGATCCTTGTATTCATCACTGTCTCAATTTCCGATATTCATAGAAAAGATGGATCCCGTCCATTTACCTCACAATCTGATGATAAAGTTCCCCATACTGACAATGATGGAGCGACGCCTGTCTGGGGGAACGGCAGTGCGACTCGTATCCAACAGTACAGAAACGGTCTTTGCCATCCCTGACATCAAACCCATAAGAGGCGTCATTGTGCTGCTCCATGCATGTACACACAATGCCCTGAAATTCTTTTCAAAATCTCCCAAGTGCGCCCTGTGCGTGGGTTTGTCCGAAGAGCTTCGCATTGCCAGAATCTTGTTGGCGCGAGGATACGCCATTTTGGCGATAACGTCGCAAGATCGAATTTCGGGATGTTGGTCCAATCGCGATAAGTCCAACGTTGAAGCAGCGCTGATTGAGTTCCACTCCATTCTTAATCCATCCCTGAAGAATTCAGACCTGATTCCTTCCAACTCAATCGCGATCGGCGCCTCGTCGGGGGGGGACGATTTGCCGCGGAATTGGCAGTTGACGGAGTTGTGAAGGCGGCCCTGGTCATGGTAATGAGTCTTGGACCCGTCCTTCGGGAACGATTGGCTACCATGGGTAACACTATGCCGTATATCTACCTTGCACCCATGCCGCGGGATGCACTAGCGACGCAGGCAACCATATCCGATTGTGACAGAATAAGCCATGTCGTGGGTGTGTCGTCGGAACGTCGTCTCATATTGGATACCACCACATGCGTTTCGTTGCCAGTGACAACTGAGTATCTTTACAAGCGTGTTCCTCACATAAGACGAGATATGGCGGACAAGATCGTACAAGCACTGTTGAAAGAGCAGCACTTGGACTCGAATTGGTTTTTGATCAAGGACCCAACCATTTCAAATTGGAGAAATGTGCTTCAGCAAAGTTGTGGTGAAAGTTGCTTGGAACATCAAAGCCTCGCACCTGGACTTAGCCCACTTGCTAAGGCACTTCACCGAGCTTGGGCGTTTCATGAATACTGCTCGGAAGTTGTGGAGAAGGCTGTTGATTACTTTGAGAACGCCAGCGTGAATCAGATCGGAGGCTGAACAAAGAAGCGTCAGAATTGCCCCAACGCAAAGTCAGAGTTGTGATAATTGTAGGTATCCGTGTAGTCCATTTCCACGAGCCATATAGCTCAACTATGCCTCCTCGGAGTGTGCAACTAACTTCGTTTCGGCCGATCGGAGATGAGTCCCATTCCTGCGGGTTACCATCGAGTGATACAATTTTGCGCATACTTGTCGAATGCGTGACAACACTCATGTTTACGGTCACCGTGGCCGACTTTTCAAGTCTCCAATTGTTTTCTGGTGGAAGGTTTCTCGATGTGCTATTTTTTAACAGTGCAGGACTGTTGTACCTGTAACCTGTAACCTGTAACCTGTAACCTGTAACCCGAGTCCTGGTCCATATCAAGGTGCGCTACTACTATGTCATACTAGTAGAGAGAGCTTATTTAATAAATGTTTAAATGTTGGCATCGATAGTTTGAAATTTGAAACAGTGCCCTCCTACTAGCTACCGTAGTAGAGGACATAGGGTTACTGTAGTCGACGCATTTTCACACAACTTCTACGGGTACCAGGTACCAGGTACTGCAGTTGATACGGTGATACTACAACACTACAACACGTCGTACTCCGAGTACGTCAAGGTTGAAGGTTCTTGTCTACGGTACCTGGTAGTTGACAGACTTTTAGTACCGCTCCTACGTATTTTTACTATCTACATTATTCAGTATGACACTTCACATTAGGCTAGTAAACAGTATACGTCGTATCGTTACTGTCGTACGGGAATCATATCCCACTAGAAATTGCAACGATCGTTTTCATGTCGTTCGTTGCATAAACGACCATTTTCTCGCCCAACGCTCGGCCTCGTACGACCTCTTCAGACGTACACCTTTTCAGACGTGCACTCTTCAGACGTGCACCGTTTCATTTGTGTTCCTGAGTGTTCCTCAGAAACACTCATCAAACGAAGTTGATCACTCACTTGTGATCAACGATTTTCTCACAAATTTGTCAACCTGTAAATTTATTTAGTCCGGCCACCGATTTTAACAATGTACAATTTTACTCGCAGCGTAACTGACCATGACGACTTTTTACCCGCCGTCATCATGGTTCAGTCCCCCTGTAGCGATAGCCAGTGTACTAGTACCCACTTGGCTACCGACGTCACCGTAGGACTCCACCCACGTCCACATACTGTAGTGTCACCTACGCGCAACGTAGCACCATCTACTTGCATCGTACCTACAGATACTAGCACAGTTGCTTCGCCTACTAGCACTGTGTCTACGTCTACATGTACTGTAGTTACGCCTAGTCATACCGTAGCTCAGTATACCCGTCCAGTAGACTCCCACGCGTATACCGTCGCGTTTGCTACTAGCACTCCCGCTTCCTCTGCCGCTAGCGTAGCATCCAGTAGTCCTGAAACCGTAGCACCGGTCAACGTTCGTACTGTAGCTACCGATACCGTCACCGTGACGTCACCACCTGTCTGCGACCCCGGTCTGGCGTGCGCCCGATTTAACCATGGTCTGGCCTCCACTCCGCGCTCGCACGCAGAATCTATCAGTAGTCTAGATTGTACTGTATGCCGAATGCCGTATGCGACCTGAAACATTTTCTTCAAACCCAGGATCGCAAGAATCCCTCTCTTCGTACGTATGGTACTGTGCTGTAGGTGGTACATGTACGTATGTCGTACGAGGTACAAGGAATAGGTGCTATGGCGGTATGTCATACTATGCATATGTACTATCTACTGCATCGGTACTTGTACCTGGGACATCCGGAATTCCGGGTTAACCCAAACATTTCAAGTTTTTGGGGATACGAGTGATTCTTGTTGGGAGCATGGCGGAACCGGTACAGAAGTACTGTACTGCCAGGCAGAGCTCCTACGAATTTTGTCCCAAAATATATCTTAGGCACAGACACCTGAACAAAAAAATAATGTTGTTAACGGGATTTGTGGATATTTATAACGATCATGTAACGCCATAAGAAGATGGAAGGCGCCAATATTCCTTCTGCGCCGGCCGGCCGCAAGCTCAAGTTTGGATGTAAGGACATCGCTCTGAACACGATTTCCATTGAACCGATTTCGATGAACCAGATTTCCGATGAACCGATTATGATGAACCAGATTTTTAATGAACCGATTTTGATGAACAGGATTTTTAATGAACACGGTTTCATGAACCTGATTTGTTAAGAATACAGATATTGAACCGGGACTCCTTATGACCAAAGAAATGAATCGGGATTCTTAATTAACCGAAGAAAATAACCGTATTCTAAATGACCGAAAAAATGAATCGGGATTCTTAATGAACCGGAAAAATGAACCGGGATACTTAATGAACCGGAACAATGAACCGGGATTCTTTATGAACCGAAATAATGAACCGGGATTTTTATTGAACTTTTTGCCGTTGCGCGCGCCGGCCGACCGATGAATAAACAGTTGCGCGCCTGCCTAGCTCTTCGCGCGCGCCAGCCTACATTGCAATGATTCCTAATTAAATAACCGTTTTCCATCGATTGATTTCAAATACTGTCCGTGTTTGTATACGTATATAACGTTCTTTGTCAGCGTGTCTGTTCTATCTGCCATCCAATTGATGCATTATTTTTCGAGCTCTTTTCTAGAGTTCTATAATATTTCGGTCATTTGATTGCATTGCTCCATAATTATGTCCTCCACTTCCTCGACCACCCGGTTTTCGGGATGTCCCTGGTACCAGGTACAATACGTCATGTCTACCACGCATTTCAAGACGGAAGGTGGTGCCAATCGTGCCATGGGTATGAATCACTCTGAGCGACAGTAGCACTCGTACCAGTCCTCCTCGTACGAGACTCCCGAAAACGAAATTTCCGACTGTGCAACGGGCGTGCGGTGGGTACGGTCTGTACTGTACTGGAGTACGCCATTGCTACCTGCTATTCGCAGCTGACCACAGTACTCCGCCTACCAGCTAATCGTAGGACATCTCAGTACACGTAGGCGGGGACAGAACACCGACCAGTGTGAGATGCTGACGTGATCCTGTGCGTCAAGTCTATACACAGATCGCGTTGTCCAGATACACGAATCGCACAATGAATAAAAAGTATCAGCGACTGCAATTTAGGACCTGAAGAACATGAATGTGCTGTCTTTATCATAATGTGTACTATGAGGAAAGTTCGAGCACCCAGCTGCGCTTTTCGTCGAATGAGTCAACAAACTCCTTCTTTGGAGAACCCCTGCTGGACGAGTCAGAAACCACGAATCGGCTCAGTAACTGCAACTGCAACTCAATCGCAATAGCGAGGACATTCAAACAACCAAAGCCATTACAAGAGGTCACGGCAGCATCTTCGAGAGTCGGCATAGTTCATCCACATTCCGAGATCAGGAAGGTTATAAAGCGCGCGCCTTTGGTTCCGTTCTGGTTCCATTAAACCTTCTCATTTCTCCCGGTTCGTTGAGCATATGACCCAGTTGACTACGTCAAACCGCTTACGCAACACTGATATAAATATTACGAATCAGGCACTACTGCGCTCTTGCAAAAGGAAGGAATTTACCATGTGCGAAGACTCTCCATCAGATTCACAACAAGCGTCCAAGAGAACGAAATCTGACTCAAGCAATCAGTCTGCAGACATCCGCAAGAGGCTTGAGTCAAAACCTCTTCCCAATTACGAAGAGGACATGAAGCCCACAGCCTTTCTCCAGGATTTGGTGGAATCCTTGTATGGATATCGACCTGAAGTGAAAACAGCGTCGACATTGCCTGGATACTGCCCAGATGTAACGGAAGATCAAATTGCTGCGTACGACATGCATGTCTTGAACGCAGCTCGCGACGATGACCTCCAACGCCTCAAAAGTCTCTATGAATCTGGACAAACGATGGACTGTTGCAATCGTTTCGGCGAGTCGCTGTTGCACTTGGTATGCCGACGAGGATTCAAAGATGTTGCAGTATTCCTTCTGGTCGATGTCAAGCTGGATGTTCGTATCAGCGACGACTGTGGTCGCAATCCCTTTCACGACATTTGTTGGAACCCCGAAGTCCAAATCGATATCGCCAAGCTTTTGTTGGAGCGTGATCCTACCCTATTGTTGATTGGCGACAAACGAGGCCACACACCGTTTGACTACGCTCGCCCTGAGGATTGGCAGACTTGGAGAAAGTTCCTGTTCGAACACAGACGTTTTCTCGAGCCTTTGCAAGAAGAGTCAACGCGTCAAATCTTTGGTTCAACGAAATAGTAGAGACTCGCTTCAATAAAGTTCGAATTGCGTTTCATGTTGACTAGTTTGGTTTCTTATGCTAGGTAGGTGATGAGTGCATCCTTCGTCTTTTCACGCTATCCTTCTCAAGCGCGGCATTGGCGTCATAGTTACCCTTATCGTAGTCGACAATGCAAAGAAGCCCTTCCCTTTAATGTCACTCCCACGCCTGAGTATTCCACCTTACAACGACAAGGCCTTCTGAAGGCGCGCAGCTGCTTGACCGGCCACCCACACGAATGACTTTTTACCAGTGTATAGGTAGTCCTAGTACTGGAGTACTACCTTCTACTCGGAATACCGTAGCAACCCGTACGTACAAGTACTGTAGTAAAGTGACACGCTACGGAGATACCGGATTCTACCCTAGCACTACGGTAGTACAAGTATGTTACTCCTAGTAGAATTCTGCACAACATGCTCCAGTACAACAGCACTACTCGTACCAGGTACAGTACCTGGTATGCTGTAGTGAATTGACAGACCGTGATGACGTCGACATCACAGCGCAGCTGAAAACCAAGGCATGGAGCGAGAGAAAACACAAGCTGTCTCTTTGTCGTCATCGACCGGATATGAGCAATTGAGCGACGCGACATGCCCTCATTTGTCATACTCCGAGTAAACTGCGACGACAATACTCTATGACTATGACATAAGCCCAGGGATGCCCAGTCTATAGGTACAGTACAATCGCTACTACTACTTGTTTTTTTTTAAGGTGCGTTGTAGCAGGTACTCAGAGTATGATACATACATCCTTTTATGAAGTACTACTAGCTAAAACCTGGTACTCCAGTATTGTACGTCACTACTATCAGGAGCAGGGCCAAGGCAATGATAGTCAACGTACAAGTACAGTACTGGCACAAGTACTACAGTACGCCTGGTAATAATTCACGATTGATGTTAGTTAACTTCATTCAAATGGGATCATAATGCACACAAGATCACAATTCTTCGTCAACAGTACACATGATTCCAGGTTGAACTGTAGATGACATAGACAATGTACTGGTCGGATCTGCATCTGCTTACATGTCGTTTGTTCTCTTAACAGTTGTCGCATTCTGGAACTTGCAAGCATCGCAAACTCCCATCCACCGGAAAGCGTAATTCTAGAAAGCTGGAACATTGATTTAAGGACCCAATACTAGACTCGCTGGACCGTGTTGCAAGATCCTTAAACCGTCTATGCGTCGCCTTACGAAGAGACAATGCTCCTCCAAAGAGCACTCGCTCCTTCGACTGCGACCACCGATCTAGTATCTCATTTTCGATTCGGCGATGCACTCCTTCCTCCAGCTGGACATATCTATCGGATGCGACTCGTCGGACGCTTCGTCGTCTTGTTTCCAAATTTTGACTGATTTGTCAGCCTCGCATGTTATTAATCGCGTTCCAGTCAAATCAAAGGCCGACGCGAAGATCCCATTTTCCGCCTCTAGAGAGCCAGGCTGCGCGACCGTCGATGTCTTCTGAAAGCAGTACCCAGTTTCATAATCCCGAAATTGAAGCGATCCGTCATCGCCGCCACTGACTAAAACGCCGTCGTCATTGACTGCAAGTGCGTTGACGACGGCGTTGTGACCGCGGTAGCTCTTGATGAAACGTCCATCCTTGCCCTGCCACTTCTTCAAACAATCTGGAGCACCGCTGACAAAGGTATGTTCAAAGGATGGTTGTGTCAAGGCGCGAACCGATTTCATGTGATGCGTGAGAGTGGTGAAGCACTTTCCGGCAGCCAAGTCCCACATTTTGATGGTGGTATCATGCGACCCCGTAATGATTTGCGGGTCGGTCGCTTTCGTGAGGATAGAGGCAATCGTATTGTCATGACCGGACAAGACGTGAATTTGATTCTTGCTGCGAATATCCCAGACCCGAGCGACAGCATCACGACCACCAGTAACCAAGACATCCAAGGTTGGATGCAAGGAAAGAGCGAAGATTCCCGACAGGTGACCGTGGTAATGCCGAATAACTTGATTCGTCTCAAGGTCCCAACATTTTACTTGCTTATCTTCTCCGGCTGAAAAGAGGTATGGATGCCGATCCGAAAAGGCCAATCCGCGGACCGGAGAAATGTGACCCGTGAGTGTGATTTTGAGAGCATCCGAAGCACCGACACTGGACTTGGCAAGGTCCCATACTTTGATGACTCGGTCTCCTCCTCCTGTCGCAAACATTTCATTTGTTGGATCAAAAGCGACACAGCGGACCCATCCCAAATGTGACGACAGGACAGTTGACAACTTCCACGGAGCATGCCATTTGGGAGTTGGAATGGTCGCCTGCTGCTTGGCCTTGACTAAAATACCCTGAGGCTTGTTCTCTTCGGCTTCCTTTTGCAATTGTAATCGTGCTAGTACACCTGCCGTCGACAGAGACGACGGCCGTTTCGTTGTTTCTCCAGTCGTTGAGACGACAAGCGCAGTCTCTTGTTTCTTCTCAGGTAGAACGAAAATCTGTTGATTGTACTGCGTTCGAAGGCGTCGAGCGACAGCTACTTCTTGCAAATGTTTGTCCACCGACGGAAGAAACGCATCTTGCGGAGTGCGATCAAACAATTCGCGAGCGCGTTTCAAAGACAATCGAGCCGATTCGGGGGCAAGGAAAGGTGAAGACATGATATGATTGACAAGGAGATAACGAGCTTTGCGTATGGACTATGGACGGCACCCTCAGTGGTTACAAAAGAGGATAGTATTTGATGTTCGACCGTGCTCGCCTCGTCGACGGAGGGTGGAGGGCGATGCCTGCTTCCACGCCAAACAGACATACTTGTGTACATGCATACTCGTAGGATCAATAGTGCAACTATTACTACCGGTAGTGGTACGAGTATTTACTGTACTTGGAAACTGGATTCTTGAGTTTGCATACACCCCAGCCCATAGGACAGTGCTCCAGTGCTACCTGTCGGTCTAGTATACGACATACAGTTTTTTTTTTTTGTTGCGTTGCAGGTGGCGCATCCTCGTGCTAATGTGATGGCATCACGCATCACGGAAAACAGGAAAACTAAAGATTTGGCAATTGGCACGCCCTGAGTCGGGAGTGATGCTTGGTGGTCAACGGTTTGCAGAGGATCTGCCCCCCTCCAAAACGGAAGCGCTTCACATCTAATGAGAGTACTTTGCAGTCCTTGATTGCAGAAGGACTTGTGCGAGTATCTAGTTGGCCAGAGCGAGATTCGCAGTCGCATGCGACGTTACAAACATTCACCGGAATACTGCGAAACGACCACCTATCAAAGATGTCGTTTGTAATTTCGGGAATCATGGAAAGTCTTCCTGGCGGACGCAACAGTGCTGCGTTGCGTGCGGCTGGAAAAGCCATGGCTGAGCTCGGAGTGGCAGGTTGCGTCGGGGCAACGTGCGTCCACTGCGAATACCTTTCTGCCGATACGGTTCGAGCGCTCAGCCAAGCCACTTTCACAGTTTTGTTGCCGCTTTTTCTGGGCACCGGCATCTTCAAGACTGTCACCACATATGGACTGCAGAGAAGCTCCATGAGTGTCCCGCTCTTAGCGGTCTTCCACTCTTTTCTCATGTTTTGGATATCAAAGCACTGGCTTCTGCCACTGTTCAGAATTGATAGTGACGCAACACTCATGTCATGCTCCTTCGGCAATTCTGGAGTGCTACCTTTCATGTTCGCCGAATCTCTGTTTCGTCATCAACCCGATATGCTTGCCAAATGCAATGCAAACATCTCGCTGTATTTGGTCGGCGTGACACCATTCTTCTGGTCCCTTGGATTTGCAGTTTTGGTTCGAAGCAAAAAATGTGGAGTTGACGGTGCCTCGCCAAGAATGCGTGCGGGGTTGAAACGACTCCTCCCTCCACCAGTTATTGGCGTCATGACTGGTTTGATCCTAGCCGTATCACCGCTTCTGTCACTCTTTCTTAGTACCTCATCGGAAGAGACCGCCCCATTGGGAGTCTTCTATGATAGCTTTCAACACTTGGGTCGAGCTGCAAACCCACTTGCCTTGCTGGTGTTAACCTGCTCCCTCGCCATGGGTGTTGCAAAGGCGAGCATCGCCACCACCACCGAATATGCTACTAATGCTCAGGGTGGAAGGCTCATCTCCCGGTGGACTTGCGTTTCCGTCGCTCGCTTTCTCCTCTCCCCCGCTACTATGGTGCTTCTGCTGAGGGCTATGGCAAGAACAGGTATAATTGAAAGTTCCTCCGACAATCCTATGCTATGGTTTGTCATGCTACTGGAGAGCTGCATGCCACCAGCTCAGAATTCTGTGCTCATGTTGCAGGTTGCCAACCGAGGAAAGGAGGCAGCTTCCATGGCCAAGTTCTTGTTTTGGCTTTATGGGACTGCTATGCTGCCTGTCATTGCTATTGCTTCCATGGCCTTGCAAGCATTTGATTTGGTGTAAGCCATGGCATCATCACTCATCACAAATCAGACATGATTGCTCAACTGTTAAAGTTCCAGTATTGAATGGTATTCTGGTCAGACTCGTAGTGTTTCAGCTCGTTCTCGGCGTTAAAGGATGGTGCTTTTCCTTTACTGTCGCACCTTTCATTGCCGATGTATAGTGCAGAATTTGCTTGTGACAGATAAGTGGTGATGCGCTGCTCCAAGTTTGGTCAGTGTTACTCAAACGCAATTTTTTGATGCAACTCGAAGGCGCAAGGGATGTCCCCACTACAGGGCATAAGCTTAATCGCCGGGCGGCCCGAATGAATGCTCCTGATGATCAAAAACCTACGTTTGCAGGCACTTCCACAGCAGACAGCGTGGAACACTCTGATCAATATCCTGTGTTCTTGTTGAAAGTTTGCTTATGTTGTGCATCCTGTTGCTCCCACCTCTCAGATTGTCACAGCCTGACGTTTGCAGCCAGATCCGGAAGACTCATATCGCCCCGACAAGCAAATAGGCATATTGCCGGAATGTGTTGTACGAGTAAGCATACTTGGGAACTCCTATATGTGTACCACTCTACTGCTATAATAGTCTATGCATACGTCGATGCATGCTGCAACTCGCAATCTTCTTCTTTTTCCTCGAAGTTTGCATTATATCAGTGCTTATTACTCCCTCCGTCCGAATATAGTAGTCCCACTTAAACTTTCAGTCGAGAAAATTCTGGCATTTCACGAAACGTCATGTCATTTGCATTGCTCTAAATGAACACTATCGATCTATGTATAACATCAAATGCATGCGTTTCGATCTGAATGTTCAAAATTGAGTTTTCAGGTCTCAATTTTCGAAGTAAATTTTCTTAAGGCCGTTGTTATACAAGAAAAAAACATTGAAGTTTTGAAGTTTCGAACATTCATAACCTATTCAATAGGTTATGAATGTTCGAAACTCGAAATCCATGAGGTCGACATGCCCTCAAAATTGAAGTGGCCACGGCCAAAACATTCAAGTTCGGAGTTTCGAACATTCATAACCTATTGCTCCAGTACACCTGTTGCGTGTATTTCATGTAGGAATGTTTGGGCTATCTCTCCAACTCACCAACTGCGATGAGAATCTGCAAGTTGGAGCCCTCATCTCCAGCATGATCCAACCAATGATGAGCGAGGAGACAGAAAGTTGCGTGTGAATCACCCGGTCTCAAATCAACTTTACTTTTCTCAATCCGAGCGAGATTGAGCGAGGTATGACCAGATATGACTGCTGGAAATTGAGCCGAGCACACCGTGATGATACAATAATTGCAATAGTAGTGCTAGTACGTCTATTTCAACTAAGACTACAACATAAATCTGAGGAGACAAAAGTTGCGTGTGAATCTCCCGGTCTCAAATCAATGCCTTTCATCTCAATCCGACGAAGATTGAGTGAGATGCGACCAGCGAGGACGTCAAGATGCGGAGTACGGACTCGGACCGCACCGTGATAATACAAATATCACTCGGACTCCTTCAAATAAAGGCTGCAACATAATCTAAGTTGACAGAAAGTTGTGTGTGAATTGCCCGGTCTCAAATCAATGTCGTGCATCTCGATCCGACCAAGATTGAGTGAGATACGACAAGCGAGGACGTCAAGAAATCGAGTCCGGACTCGGACCGCACCGTGATAATACAAATATCACTCGGACTCCTTCAAATAAAGGCCACAACATAATCTGATTGGACAGAAAGTTGCGTGTGAATCGCCCGGTCTCAAATCAATGTCCTTCATCTTGATCCGACCGAGATTGAGTGAGATACGACCAGCGAGGACGTCAAGAAATTGAGTCGGGATTCGAATGATACACGGTTCGTCGTCTCCGGGTCTGGTGTCCTCGCTCGTCGTCTCTACTGTTGTCTCTCCTTGTAAAAGACTCATGCTGCTTGTAGAGATACACCTCCTTGCTTCAGAAGCTGAAGAAGGAGGAAGGTAACAAGAGAGGATGCATCATTTGTACTCGTTTAAGTGCAGATTCGAGTAAGTGTGCCTGGTAAGGGATCGGTCAAACGAGAGTGACCTTGAAATAATTGTACTTCAAAACTTCAATATTTTGTTTTGCCGTATAATAATGTACAAGGTCGAATGAAGTTTCGAACATTCATAACCCGATAGATAATAGGTTATGAATGTTCGAAACTTCAAAACTTCAATGTTTTATTTTCTTGTATAACAACGGCCTAAGGCTTTAACTCGCGCAGATGACCTCCCCGGTCCCAAAGCTTCCGTTACGACTTTTTCAACTATACATGACGAACACAAAACGTACTGGGGGCTAAACAAAAAAAATCGTTTACAGAACGCTGTGATACCTGAAAGGTTGCAGTCCTGACGGTAGTTTTGCATGAAGTCATTAACGGTCATTGTTCACCCCTTTTATGTGCTTACTAAATCAATATCGCACCATATAGGAAAAACTAACGGATTTGGTTAATTAAAAATCGTGTCTCGAATTGCAAGGACACTTTTCCTCATACAAGGCTCATTCAAAACTCTATGTAACTATTAGTGGCCGTTACTTTGAATACTGTTCCGTTTCCATGTGTTTCATTCGACATGACATATTGAATGCCAATTATGCGGAATTTTTTGTCACAATGCGGAAATTTCTCTAAGTAGCGTCGGTTGAGAGAGCGCATGCCTCGCCATCGTGTAGAAAGATACCAACAGCCTACGTCCAAATGACTGAAAGACACCGGATGGGAACCCTTTAAAATATTAGTTGGGACTGCTATATCCGGACGGAGGGAGTAGTGCGTAGTACTGGGGTAGATAGTAGATAGTATGTACGAGTATTGTGGACTCAGTACAAGTAGCAGGTACATACTACATGAGCAACGAGCATGTGTATATCATGTATCATACTCCGATTATGGCGTTAATATGTACTCGGAGTACAGTATGCTATGTACATATTATGCATGAGTGGGTTCTGGGAATGATTCTACGTATCCATGCATAAGTATGTTATAATCGAGTATGATACCTTCCGTGCTTCGTCCTTAGCGCACCCGGGTTTGATTTTCATGTGTATCTTAGATATTAGATACTCTGTGGTTTCTGGAGTGAACTGTCGTAAATATATTGTAAATGCACATATATCTTAAGTGCAGTAACTGAATCCCGCCGCCTTGTGATATGGCTCCTATTCGGGTTGATGTGTGTATTCATACCTGGAGTTCGATATATGACGACATGTGTGCCATGTGCGCAGAGGCGTTGTACAGTTGTACTGCAGTAGCAGGTAGTATGTCATTTGGAACATGGATGCCAAGGCGAGGCCAAAATTCTGTCATCAACTAAGTTGCACTCTCAACTGACGAAAGAGTAATTTGCATCATAGCAATTGAACGATGACAGGTGATTGCAGGAGTCGCTCTGCGCCAAGTTCGCCATGCAGGATGTTTTTCCTTGTTATCCTCGCCTCATTTTTTGTCGCTTTCACTTCTGCTGCAACGTGTGGCAATGGTGTTGTCGGCGACGGAGTCTGTTCGATTGCTGGATATTGTTGCTCGAAGTTTGGATACTGCGGACCTGGTGCAGATTATTGTGGTAGCTCACCTAAGCCATCCCGCCGCCCAACTCGCAAGCCTACGCCGTCTCCCAATAATCCGGTTTTGTGTGGTGGAGGTGTTGTCGGCAATGGAGTCTGCTCCGATCGTTCGTTGTGTTGCTCCAAGTTTGGATACTGTGGAACTGGTGTAGCGTATTGCGGTACACGTAAGCCAACCCGCCGCCCAACCCGTCGACCAACTCGTCGACCAACCCGTCGACCAACTCGTCGACCGACAAGAAAGCCTACTCAGGGCGCTAACATCAAAGTTTGTGGCGGAGGTGTCATCGGCATCGGTGTCTGTCCCAATCAAGGTGATTGCTGCTCCAAATTTGGATACTGCGGCACAGGGGCTGCGTATTGTGGCACTTAAGAACTGCGATATCCTACTCGCAAATCTGTTGCATTTTTAGAAACATGGTGAGATACTCTCAGGCTACAACTTAAGAATTGTTAACCCGCTTTTTTTAGTGTCGCACGCGGAGCTTTCTAATCATTGCTTATTTAACGGACGATTACCGGTCCACACGCTACACACTGGACAAAGACTTGATCAAAAGACAACATACCAAACCCAATCAATCTGGCGTAGTCACGTCGTATTCCTATTTCCGATGAATAGTACAGTACTGAGTATGTCATATGACTGGACGTCGTACTGTCCGCATATACTACCATACTATGTACAGTACTCTGGACTCTGGACAGTGGACAGTAGACATTACGGCATCGGCACAATGGCAATGCGACGTCACGATTGATGTCATTTCAGCCATGTCTATAATCCATAGGCAGCTGGGACTTGGTTGCAGCAAGAAGATAACTTTAGCAAGATATGTAGCCCTCAGATATGATAAGTTTGCCAATTAATAAGTCGAAGTAATTTATCGAGGATGCAAAGCCTTCTTCTTGTACATTTAGCACCAGCAAGCATTGTAATCCCTATACAATTGATGCCTAGCTCTTTGAATGTCATGCCATTGTCATGTCAAACCCAAGAGTACAAGCTTTGATCGTTTGCTGGAAAGACACCACAGAGAAACTAGCTAGGACAGGTTGCTCGACAAGATTGTTGCACCATTACCCAAGACAATAGACCACCAGCAGTTTCTACTAGCAAAACAACAACAACAATCTTTATAAAACTATTATGCAATCAGGAATGGCCAATCAACTTAATTGGCTTGCCAATGGTCTCTTTGTAATCAAGTGGGTACATGACGACAGCTGAAACATTACTTTCACAGCTATTGTGAGGCACCAGGAACACAGAACACAGACACCAATGGCTGATTCTAGGGCTGAGCAGGGCCATTAGGTTGTTAATGGTGATGATTTGTGCAATGGTAAGTTGCTAACCTTTGTTCACATCTGTGAAGAGGGCATGGAGTTTAATCATGTGGGAAGCTATTTTACTCAAGCCAAACCCTGTAAGTGCATATCCTCATCCTTTGATCCCTACATTGCTGGGTGGGCACCAGGACGAGCCAAGGTTGGTTAGTAGCTACCTAGTACTTAGCTCTTGTTGAGAAATATTCCATAAGAGGTTAGCCTGTGTAATTTGCTCACATTTTTTCAGGTTGCTGATTGTCCCTTGGCAAGTTCCAATTTAGACAAAACTTTATGAATTTTGCTGCTGCAGTAATTCCTCAAATGCTTGCCACTCCCAGCACGGTCATAAACACAAGTCTAGAACTTCTTGAAGAAGATGTTACAGCTCATGAAATGATGGAGATCTTCATTACATTCTGAATTCTGAGGCAATGGGAAGCATGCAATTTGCCCCACAACTTTTGTTTGATTGAGTTATTGGTGCGATTCTGCAATACCGGAAGGAACTTCAGGCTGCTTATACTAGTAAAATGCACCACTGCCAAGTAATACAGTAGCGTAGAGATGTCTCAGTTCTATGTACTCTACCGGTAGCTACCGTAGTACCTGATGGTACACTCTAGAACTGCAAGCGTGTAGTAGTACGTGTGTTAAAAAAAGGCGAACTCCAACTCAACTCATCCGTCTGTCCATCGTCCATTGATTTGGATCTCTCACCGGGTCTTTTTCTCATCGGATCAGACGATGAGGAAACCTCTGCCATTCGCATGCCAAGATGAACAACAACGCTACTTCAGCATCTGCAGACCCATCCATGGCTCACGCCGAGACTTCGCTAAGTTCGGATGAATGCTCCAAGAGCGTTGCTGTCGTATCCGAGTCAAAGGGACAAGAGAAAAAAAAGGACGCGAGGATTCCAGATATAGGTGCACCTTTAGCTGAGCTTGGTGTCGTTAATGAACCTCCACCGAAATCAGTGGATTCCATAAACGTAGTTGGGAGGAAGTCGCCATCTCCGTCTTCATCGCCTTTGATAGCAGCTGCTATTGGTAAACCTTTCGCTAGCATTTCACAAAAACCGAGCACGAACGCATCGACTGCAGCATCACCGCTGCAGCAGCAGCCTGTGCCGAAGAAACGAAAACAAACCCAGCATTGTTAGCCGACGCGCACGTTGTGCAGATAACTCACGATGTTCTTGGTTTGTTGCAGTTGTACGGACCACTCTCGAAAGCTCAGTTGGAATACAATCTTCCACCATGTCGTCGATCGCTGCAGGATATTCTTGAGTTACTAGTCGCTTCAGGGGTGGTGCGAATTGTAGACAATGGCGTGGGCTCTTCAGAACTACTGTATAGTACCTTTCAACCACTCGGCATGATGTCATCTTGCCGCAACAAGTGTTGCCCGCCTTGGAATCGGCTCATGCAGAGTACCGAGCTTCCTTGAAACGAGGTGACTTATTGAAGGAGTACCTGAAAAATTATTCGCCATCTTCGCCTACTCCACGCGCCCCTGCAAAACTCTTGATGGAATTTCCAGATACTCGCAACGATCCCGTCTACGTTGCTGCCATGCGGAACGTAGGAGTTGTTGATGCACAACACAGCGCCAGCAAGTCGTCTCGGAAATAGAGTGTGATTCCCGATGTCCTTTCTGCCCATGAAGCTTATTTCGAACACGTTTTGTTCATGAACTGTAAGAGACTCCCATTACCAGCGACTGAATCAGTGTCGGAAGGGCCTCCACTTAATCGAGACACCGATCAGTTTCGTTTTCGAGGTCCCAGCGGATGGTCATCGCAATCCAGGAAGCGATTGGTAACAAATTTCTGAGAGTAGACGCCTACCAATGCAAATGTAGCTCACAGGAATCGAAGCATTACCAACAGTCGTCACTATCACTGAAACTCCCATTCGAGACCCGAACTTGGAGTTGTTGCCCATCAGTTGTTCCCAAGTCAATGGTGTGATCAGTTACATGCTTATCATGGTTTGTATTTCCTGACTGTGCCATGCCAACGAGTTCTTGTCAATCAGGAGTCCTGGGCTTGGTATTGTTATTGCATGATACAATTTTGTAACTTGGTCGTAGTTACCATTCAGTTAACAAAATGGGACACTTGGGCATCAACACTTTCAAGGACAAGTATGTATTTCAGTAACAAGTGCTTAGGATGTCATAAACAATTCCGTACTCCCACCTGCAAGTGAGGTATTCACAATGCCTGCTCAAATGGGACCCAGTGGAGCCCCTTCCTGAGATTTACTAACATACAAAGGAAATGCCCATAAGGAACAGACGTTGAACAAAATTAGGGCAAGGATTCCAATGCCAAAGGGCTTAAAGTATGCAACCCAAAGGTCATATGATAGTTCTTCATTTGAAGTTAAGAGAGCAGTAGGTGCATCCTGCACTCCGACTAAGTCAACGGTACTTGTACCTTGTACAGTACTCCAGAAATACTTGGTACAAGTACTTGTATCGCATACTTGTTCTTGTATTCATACTTGTATT
>JAKSYS010000433.1:0-53271 GCA_022925895.1 Fragilaria crotonensis
AGCAGCCGCTGAGGCGGGAAAGCGTATGGCTGGGTTCATCTGCGCCTGCATATCGTAGAGGCACGTAGACTCAGTAATCTAAAAATTTAGTTGAAGCCCCAAAATGGATCTCACACGCACTCACTTCAGGCAAACCATATTCTCATTCCTAAAACAGATCAGGTGTTCATTTGGAAGACACCCTCCTCACCAAGAAGTGAATGTACAAATCCATTCACGAAGCCAGCATCAAAGTCAAGAGCAGCCCTGTGGGTTTTGAACGCCATGACGATGCGTTCAATAAGTGGTAATGTAAGTATTGGTGCGTCATCATGATTGTTGTTCTTCTTGCTCTCGTAAGCAAATAGTATGCGCAAATGCCCTGCTCGTCTTGAAAGCTTTCGCACAGTTTCAGTTCGAAGTACATTCCTGCTTGTGCATTCCATTACTAACGCTTTGAATGCTTCCTTGCTCCTTTTAGAGTTCAATGGCTTACGTCGATAGATACCTTTCGTCACACCCCAGCTATACTCGATCCCTTCGCCAGCTAACTCTGCATGGAATTTTGGTGAAATGATCACAGAAACACCAAGCTCGTTTCCTACGTGTTGCAGGGCTGTCACCTCTTCAGCAAAATCAAGACAGCTTGCCATTAGAACTCGTAAACTCCATTCCTCCGCACCCTCGAGTACTTCACCATCGGCATCGGTTGCTGGATCCATGGTGTACTTCTCCAGATTGCCTTCGTCAATCCAACCCCTCTCCCACAGGACTTGCAAAAGGCCCTTTGCCTGTCCTTGCCAGCCTTTCTTTTCTCGTGTGGTGTTTGTTTTGACATCAATATTGTTCGTCCTTGCAAGTTCTTGCAATTCCAAAAGTCGATATTGGCGTCGATCATTCAAGATGTTGAGAGGCCCAAGCTCTGCTTTCAGCTCAGAGATTGTTTTGTTTCTTTTTCGCGGATTACCAGGCAAAGGTGGGAGGATTCGATCATGGCGGTTTATTTCTCGCTCATTTTCTGTCATCCAGAATGGCCCAGCATCGCCAGATTCAAAGACAAAGGATTGGGTGTCACCAGCATTAACGGTACGTTCGTGCATGCCAAGATAGCCATCCTCTGCCTTTATTTTTGACTCACGCATTCGTGGCTGCACTCCTCCAAAGCCTCGGTTCATAGTATAGGCATCCAAGCCATTAGCCAACTTTTTTGCATGCCCTTGAGAGTGATCAAAGAGGAAGGCGAAATCGAAGTGTGGATACAAAACTCGGAGGCAATCAACGCAGTCCTCGAATTGAATTGACATGTGGTTGTATGTCCAATATCCCTCATTGTTTGCTCCAAGTTCGAAGTAGACAACAAATGGGGATTGCTTCAAGTCCTTCTTTGCAGCTTGGCTATGGATAGCCATTGCTGCATCGACGTCAACGTAAGTTTTGCCGCGTCGTGCTTCGTTGATTTCTTCCAATTGCACTCGACTAATCTCTACCCCGAACCCAGTCTCACGTGATTGCAGAGCTGATATCATGAGACTCAAGCCATCTGTCTTAGGAAGAAGTGGCCTCTGACCTTCTGGTCCTACCCATTGGCGATTTCCGAAGAAATTGACTATAGACGCTTTCATCTTGCCCAAATATCATGAGTGGCTTCTCGTCTTGTGCTTTTCTTACACTCAAGTTCCCCAAAAGCACCGAAACCCATTGTCTCAGCATGTTTGTGCAGTAAGTCCAAATCATCAACGTGGAATTCAACCATGTCCTTGTTGTCGGAAGTGTATTTGTATCCTCGACTGTCGTCGTCTGACATTTTCTTTCTCTCTCCATTCCTCTACAGTTTCGGCTGTAACTTGAATCCACCGATGTGCACGCGACTCAAGCTTTGTCAGATAGTGCGTGCAGAATTCGTTCCGCCTGAAGACGACGTTTGCTCGCTCGTGACCATCTACAAAAAATGATTTCTTCCTTGTATCATACGTGAACCCGAGTCGCCTGAGCCAGCGCCATGTAGTAGATAACGATATTGGGCTCTCTAGATAGACCCGAAGTAGACAGCCTTTAATTGTTTTTTGCATACTGCTGCCTCCTTCTTCTTGTAGTACTTCGCCAATTATTTCGTTGTTGTCAACAACATCGATGTTAATAGTTCTCCGCTGCAGCTACTCGGAATCAATGAAGTTACTAAATGATTCCTTGCCATCTCGACAGTTAGATCAGCCAGGTTCTCAATGCAATACCCAAGCCATGGTGACGTGATCTCGTCTCGAAAGTATTCCAGCAAATCTGGTAGAGGGCGCTTCTTTAATATCTTAGGGTTCGGCATCGGAAAGTGTTCGCGATTCGCCCTCAAGAGAATGTTCCATCCAGCCACCGTTCGCTCATTGGTTGCAGCAGCTTCCATTCCCATCTTGCTGCAATCAACAATTGCAGCAGCACAGCAATCCTCTATCCACCGTGCCGAATTCATCTCCTCTAGAGCATACGTATAGGCAGCAGGAGTATAGAACACCTCTGCCTAATCATGAATATGTCGTAAGAAAGAGCAGGGTTGTCTTTATCATGCTTTTCTACAACATCTTTCCACCCGTCAACTGTCCGATTGACCTGTTGGAGTCGCTCAATTCGTTGCTCCAGAATGTCCACGACACCACGACTATCATTTGCATTACCAAGAAAGAGCTTCTTGGCTTCGGGACTATCCCAATACGTCTCTTGAACCAATTTCTCTGAAATAGGACCATGCTTAGACCTTTTTGTCTCATCCTGTGCTGCTATCTGAGCGTCAGTCTTTCGTTTTGCTCTTGATTGCAATTGAATTTCGCTCGTCAAATCCACGACTTCTGAAGAACCACGAGCCACACTGTATCGATCATTGATCCTACTGTCTTGTAACAAAGACATGAAGCTCCTCTTTCCATCTGGTGGGCGTTCAACCATTTCTCCTGGCCTTGTGATGTAGTATCCCCAAACGTTTCTAAGTGGATTTCCGTAAGGATCGATGCCTCTTGATTTCCGTCGAAACATGCCCGTGGTGTTTGATTCCGTAAAATCATCAAGAATTGCCCCTCCACACACTGAAATTGCTCGATTCATGACGCCTCTATCGAAAGTAAGGGACTCAAGGGAAGGAAATTGAGCCTTGATTGCTCGAAAATACGTTTCATCAGTGAGCCATTTGTCTCGGTAGCGGTTTTGCTTCGTCACTTCAACCCAGCATTGGTAGTATACCTGTAACGTCTTCATTGTAGCCGATCAGGAAAACATTTAAGGTCAAGGGCCTCAACAACTCGATAAAATAGCGTAAACAACAAAAATGTTTTCCTGATGAGGATCGGAAGATGATCAAATCGTCGTTACAATGTCATGGTCCGCCGCTGATTTTTGTGTGGTACCAAGCGAGTTGTTTGGATGTACGAGGATGCGGATCGGGTGCTAAAGCATGACGTCCGGGGAATTTATACTGAAGTCTACGTGATCCAACGATGCGCCTCAAAAACTTGAACCCAGCCATATGCATCCCGCAGCAGAGAGCAGGTAGCAGGTACTGTCCTACTCTAGTAGAGCCGGAGACGTGTATGCATACATTTACCTGTATGCATACCTGGTACCATCCTGGTACACTGTTCACTACTGTAGTACAGTACATGCAGTGTGTGAAGTGTGTGCCGTCACTTGTCCTGTCGTCCAGTATGGTCCCACGAGACGTTCAGTGTGACTTCTTGCCACTTGTCACCATGAGGTTCTTGTCCAGAGGAGCGATTGTCTGGTGCCTGCTTCCGTTCCGCAGCGTAGCATTTCTCTCGCCATTGCAACCACACAGTCACCTTGATCCGTCCTTGATTGTTCGTAATCTCGCAAGAATCGATATCCAGGCAGCCTCTGCCAAGCTTCAATGGGAGATCTTGGAGGAGCGCATGGCGCGTCCAGTAGTAGATCTATCGAAGAACCGAGAAGAGATAATCGAGAATGAAAAATCGGCGCTTCAAGATGACACCAGTGATTGGGATCAAGGTCAGAGGTGGTCTGAGACCAGTACAGGACTGCTAGCATTAGGTTTATCCTCGCCTGACGAGCTACTCTTGACGTGCCCTCAGTTGTATAGGCTGGAAACATCCCAAATCCTGGAAACATCGAAGTGGTTGATCCAGCAGGAGGGTTTTGGTGTTACCTACATCGTTCAAGAGCCGCGGGTACTAAGCTACAAACGCACCGATGTCGAATACGGCCTTGAATTTCTCAAGCTCATGACCATGTCCACATCCTTGGCCCTGCTGGTTCCACTACTTCTTAGTGGAATTGAGGGTGGTCTCCAAGAGCGTGCTGTGAACGAAGCTCTTGGCGCTGCAGCAGAGGCCACCTACAATGCTAATCAGAGAATAGCTGGAGATGCCGCAGCCACGTTGAAGTCATTGAAGCAAAAAGGACCAGGATTCATGTTATGAAAGAAGAATGTGCATTTGCTTGCAAAGCAACATGCATGTATAATGGAGAAGCCTGTCTCCTCATTCTGGATAAGAGCCATGTCATGAGCAAGTTGGTTTTTCGTCCAAGAGTCCGCAACCTGCGTCGATAGGCGAATGCCACGGATCGATTCGAAATGTTTTCACAGACGCCTCATTTTGAAGGCTGTCTCACCTGTGCACCCTACAAGAGTCTTCTCTGCATTTCTCAATCCTTGACTCCTGGAGTGTGGGACAAATGTTGGTACAGTATGCGCCAACATATGTAAAAGGTTGTTAATGCATCGACGGTACAATTAGCTGTGCTAGAGTGCTAGACGCTAGACGATAAGTTGTAGTACTGTACAACAGTACTCGAGTATGTATACTGCTACATGAGTGTCGTACGTCGTACGTCACATGCATGATGCTGAGACGATGCGTGTGTTCCGAATATTTCTTGTACTCAGTACTCCGGATCAAACGATGATGAAAATGGATGACAAATCCGCGATCACAAACACAGTGCCTGTCCAGTCTCAGGAACCTCACAAGAAAGAGCGAAATTTATTCTCCCAGTCTCTAAGCAAAAGAGCCCATGCATTCATAATTGTTTATCTCCTTCTCCTCCCGACAAAGGCAGCAGCATTCGTAATGCCGATGGATGCTACCTACGACAAGCTCGCATCTCAATTCTATCCGTATCTGGAGGATCCTGACTGTCAACACTGGGTAGCCATCGCGGGCGGACCTGGTTCTGGCAAGACAACGACTGCAGTGTCTATCGCCGAACGTCTGAATGCAATCAAACCAAATTCTTGTGTGGTTTTGCCAGTCGACGGATTTCATTACTCCAAGGCGCGACTCATGGAACTGGATCCAAGTGGCGAATTCCTCCGAAGACGCGGAGCTCCCTGGACCTTTGATGCGGAACTGTGCATGGAGCTTCTTTGCAAGGCGAAGAAAGAAAAGTCGGGTTCCTTTCCAGTCTATGATCGTACCATATCTGACCCTGTTAACGATGGAGTAGTACTAACTCCAGAGCACAAGGTAGTACTGATTGAAGGTCTCTACCTTCTTTTACAAAATGATGCTCGATGGAAGCCTTTGCAAACGCTCTGGGATGAGCGGTGGTTCGTTAAGGCCCCGACCTTCGAAATTCAAAGACAGCGGCTCATTGAACGATCACTTCGAACTTGGTCAGCCGAGAAGGCTGAAATGTGGGGCCAAGGAGAGAGCGGCGCGACAGCTCGTGTTGACGCCAATGATACCAAGAATATGAGCATTGTTGCAGCCTGTGAAGAGTTTGCGGACACAATCGTTGTGACTCTATAGTGTGATGTCTGTATTGAAGAATTATAGTCCTGTGTCACTACACGCGCGTGCTGATGCAACGTTGACATTAAAGGCAATGCTAAGAGAAGACGACTTTTAAGAGAAGGTTGCTCCTTTGTGTCGTAGAACAAACAAGGCGCAGAGACGGAAACCAACAAAGAGACCAGCGAGAGCTAGCCAATACCACCAAATACTGTCTTGAGAGACACCATTCTGCTGTAAAATGTTACTGCAGTTCTCCTCCGCCACACCAGGTTCACAATCTTGGAATTCATACGCAAACGACAGCCGAGAAGCATACGTCAGAGAACATAGCCACTGCGACCATCGTATCCACTGGGGGATGAGTTCAATTGCGATGAAGACGCCAGAGAAGTACATCTGTGGTACAACCACTAGCGTGAAGAGGGATTGCGCAGCCTTGACATCACTGAAGAACGAGCCTACCATGACAGCGACGGCGGTACTCGTCATGGCAAGAGAAAAGGTGATGAACAGGAATTCCCAGAAACTTTGTTGGAACCCAATCATAAAGTAGACCAGCAACGCCTGTACCAGCATGACAACGAATGACTGTAGGGCCTCGGTGGCGAGATGCGATACAAAATAGGGCAAAATACTGTAATGGTCCGTTGAATATTCACGCAGGAACAACGGCCGCTCTGAGGCAAAGACAGTTAATGCAGCTTGGCACTGACCCATCATCGTCGAGATATTGACGTTTATGAGAGCACCGACTTGACCTTGTACTACTCCTGGAATGGCACGATCAGCAGCTCCGACCTGGAAGAATATAACGCCAAATACAATACCGAGAAAGCTTGTAATAAAAATATTCATGAGGTTCGCCATTGGGTTCTTGATCACACCCGTCTTCTCTCGCCCGACCAACAGAACAAGTTGGGTCCAAAGAGTGGCATGATCCTTCTGGGGAACTTCCATCAATTTGGAATCGAACTTCTTCTTTCTGACGTCTTCTTCAAAGAATCCCTTCGCCGCCAGACTTTCAACGTCATTTTCCTGAGCAACATCCTGTGGTACCCGATGAGTCAGCACTATCCCCCGGAATCAATGTAAATCTGTGGTCAGGGTTTGTACTTACCAGTATCCAGTCCGCTGGGTTGTAATTCTGAGGCACAGGGAAGCCGTACTGTGCAAGGTCGGCGTTGATATCTTTGATTAGACCATGATACATGAGCCCACCTCGATTGAGAAGAATCAATCTATCAAAGGAAGCGAAGATGTCTGAAGATGGTTGATGAATGGTAAATAATACGATGTTACCAGCTTCAGCCACTTTCTGCAGCAGCTTCATGACCTGTTTGGCGGCGAATGAGTCCAATCCACTGGTTGGCTCATCAAGAAAGATGATGCTCGGCTGTGCGATGAGCTCCACACCAATCGACACTCTCCTTTTCTCACCGCCTGAAATCCCTTTTCGCAATCCACCACCAATTATGGTATCGCAGCATGCTTCAAGTCCCAGCTCCTCAATGTACCGATTCACCAGAAAGTCAATTTCCTCATCGGATGTACTCCTGGGTAACCTCAGTTTGGCCGAGAAGCGTAGTGCCTGCCGAGGTGTTGATGGTTCGTGCAGGGCATCTTCCTGTGCGACAAAGGCGAACATGGTGCGAACTTTCCGATCGTGGTTTGGATCAATCTTGGCGTCACCGATGTACATGTCTCCTTGGATTTCGACCCTGCTGCTAGAGACGACACGGCCAGCCAATATGTTGAACAAACTCGTCTTGCCAGCACCTGACGACGGAAGCCAAAACGATGTTAACTCGTGGCACATTACCTGGACTAAGGTTTCATCGTGGGTACACATTGCTTACCTGACGCTCCCATGATGGCAGTAAGCTCACCGCCTTTCGCCACGCCCCAGACATCCTTCAGAATGTCTTTCACAACTTGCCCCTGCTTGGATTTCTGTCAAAGGAAGCCACGGTTAGTCTCAGATGCTGATATAGGATGCATGGCTGTCCATCATCACGCAGGATGCTCATTCGTGCTGTAACTCACCACTTTCATGCTCACATTGAACCACGTCAAGTCCTTAGTTTCCCTTTTCGATCCTTTGTCAAAGAAGCAAGCTCTCACAGTCGATGGAACCGCAGATGGAGGTACAGCCTCGTTTTTCACTCCAGAGGAATACGAGGAGGTACCATGCTCGACGTCTGTGATGGTTGTTAAGTTCATTATGTTTGTGATGGTAATCGGATGAAGGGTAACTAACGCTCTCGTTGTGCGATCTTGGTTAAGGTTTCGGCCTGTTCAAGCTTAAAGTCCACGAATGTGCAACATGAGGGAGAAGTACTCTTGCCTTGGTAGCGGATAACACCTTCCGCTCGAGCAGTTACAAAGTTGTTCCAGGTGGAATATGGAAATGAGACCGAGTCTTATGAACAACATCAAGCATCAAGGCGCATCGAGAAGCAGTTCTGTGACACGAAGGCACAAATGGGAACACTCCTGGATCCATGATTTTCACATGATTCCTTGTTGCAACTAATACAGTAGCAAGTTTCCAGGTGCCGACACGGTACAAGTACTTCCGTACAACGCAGGACTTCAGCTTCGAAATTTTTGATTTTTGTCAGTACGCAGACGCGGCTCGTTGTCGGGACGGGAGGCTCGTTTTCACGGAAACCATTGTATCACAAATATCTTAATAGTCCGCGTACTCTCAACTCTCAAGACTGACAACTCTATATTGAACGCCGCAGTCAAGAGTACAAGTACCTCAATACACAAACCCATATAAATAGTGTAGGATACCAATAAGGAGTTGAACTCCGAGATCCGAGTACACCACATTTTACACTACCAACTAACTAGTACTCCGAGGACTGCGCTAGGTTGAAATGCACATTGGTGTCGATCGCCTACCTTAATAAGCATCCCTCAGCTAGTAGTGCACACGAGTATGACAATCAAAACTTGAATATAAACATATATAAATATGTACACACACCTAACGCGGATACGGTTCGAAATGCAAGTGCCTTCCCTCTTTATGGATGTACGCTAACAACTCCCCATCTCTCGAGTGGTCAGCGAGCACGGTTGGTTAGAACGCCAGAGGCCCGAGTGGGTGACTATACCGTACGCATCAACATGCACACCCATGCCATGGCGCAAGTTATTGCTCCATTCTCCTTTGTATTCCGATCCATCAGGCCAGAAAAATGTACCAGTTCCGCACTTCTTACCATTCTTGTATTCTCCTTCATATCGCTTTCCGTCCCTCTGCCAGGTGAAGGTACCTCGGCCTTCTTTAAGACCGCAAACCCAATCGCCCTCGTAGCAATTTCCGCTTGGCCAGAAATACGTTCCTTTCCCGTGATACTTTCCAGCCTTCCATTCTCCGCAATAGAAACTTCCATCTGGCCAGCAACGAGTTCCAGTGCCGTGGCACTTGTCGTCCCACCATTGGCCAACGTACTGTTCACCTGATGGCCACGTTTTGGTTCCAGACCCTGGTGAACGACGTGACTTAGCAACATGCACCGAATACTGACACGAAACCAATACGTAACAAGCACTCATTTGGAGCGACTTACCATGCATTTTGTTGTCCACGAATTCTCCAGTGTACCGACGACCATCTGGAAACGTAAGGGTTCCACGACCTTGCTGCTGACCATCAACAAACATTCCTTCGTACACCTTGCCGTTTTCCCATTTCTGAATGCCGCTTCCGTGCTTCTTTCCTGCCTTAAACGATCCCTCATACACCGATCCATCAGCGCACTCCAAGATGCCGTGACCTTCCATGGAGTCGTCGCGCCATTCACCAGTGAACTTGCTCCCGTCAGAAAAGAATTGGATTCCATGACCATGTCGGTTGTCGCGACTCCACTCGCCGTCATAGATGATGTCTCCTCCCGATTCCCTCCGAAAGACCCCTCGCCCATGGCGATGGTCAGCCTGAAAAGTTCCTTCATAGACACACCCGTCCTCCCAAGTCTCCTTACCATCCCCGCACTTCATGCCAGACGCCCACTCTCCTTCATACACCTCGAGCAGCACATTCGATGTGTTATCGTAGTATTTAATTACGCCATCAGCGCCATGAGGTTGTTCGTGCGCATTGATGGGCCCCGTGTAGGCGCCCATGATCCCAGAAGAATCGCACCACGACAGCTCCAGGGCGTATCTATTGCCTATGTCGACGACAATTTCTTTTCCAATGTGAGAGCTCTGCTCTCCTTGTGGGTGTACTTGCTCCAGAACCGCGACCGAAGGCGAGGACGTCGAAGCAACTGTGTGAATGCTGATAGAAGATGAAACCACTCCCGTTCCAACTACTTCTTCTGTCTTCGTTTTGGGAGACGCTTTTGGTGCAACTTCTGTCTTCTTCGTTGTTTTTGCATCAGATCGTTTCTTCTGGTGAGAAGTGATGCGCTTGTACCGCAATGCTTCCAGGCTGTGAAAGCCAGACACGGAAGTGGGCGACGAATCGCTTCTATTGCTCTTGGTGGAAGTTGGTTTCGGCATGAGGTGGATCACAGGATTTGCCACGATTATAAGGGCATCTGATTAAAGTATATGCGACGAACGAGTTGAAATTGACTGACACCCAAAATCGTTTATATCAGATATCAGTTACCTAAGTATCATATGTCTCTATATTACACTCCGATTATGAAATGAATGCCCGTAAAGCAAGTTCGCTTTTCATTTCATCCCATACATTTAGCAGCAGTACACTCTCATAAACGATACCCGCGCAGGACACGCCAGAAAACACCTCTTCAGATTGCTAAGTAAAATGACAAGACGGGATAAGACCTTTCTCCGCGCGTAGGCGAATACACGAGAAATCACGATTGGTGACCACCGAATCTTGTGAGCGTCAGACGTTGGGTCCTACTACGAGAACCAATTTGTGCCCATCACATGCTTCGCTTTAGACCACCAGCACAGGTACACGTGAGGATTGTTAGCAGCGATACATGTCTCAAATCCACGACATGTGGAGGTTGCTTTTGGCAATACTTTCATTTCAATTGAGTTGGCATACATAGTATTCTTAACCGGCAATCGCAAAATACGATAGCATCACTCGTGTCGTGCATTAGAGAGATTCTGCTCAACAACTCAATATCCACAACTCTAATAGACTTCGCAACGAATTCCATAACGAGTGTCCACAACTGAGGCACACCTAGTAGTACAGTCGACAACTGAGCCCACAAAACAAGATTGCAATTTGCACTGCCGTAATGTGTGATTAACCATTAACCTTAAAGATGAGATGACTTAGTGGTGTTTGCGTGTTCGAGCAGGAAGGCGAACAAGTTTATGTCTCCACTATCCGCCATGCAACTTCTTCACCCGCTCGAAGCGGTGTGACTGTCGTGGCATCCCCAAATTCGTAGGTCCGCGGCACCTTCCATGCCACTTTTTCGAGGATAATCGTCCGTCTTTGGCCTTCAGGTGGCAAACAGCCGTAATGTTGCGCTCCATAAGTGCTAGCAAAATCATTCAGCGCATCCAATGCTCCCACTGAGTCGAAGGCTTCCGCGTACAATTCGACGGCCGCATGGGCGGTGTAGATTCCGGCGCAACCGCATGCAGATTCCTTGTCTGTGGTTGGATGAGGGGCTGAATCGGTTCCCAGAAAGAATTTGGGGGATCCGCTGGTGGCAGCCTTGAGAAGCGCCAAGCGATGCTGTTCGGCCTTAAGAATGGGCAGGCAGTACAAGTGAGGCCGGATACCGCCTACTAGCATGTCTTTGCGCCGAGGCGGCGACAAAAGCGCGTTAGATGATGACTGTGAACGATTGACAAAAAAAAGTCCATATCTTCTCAGTAAAACGTCGTGAAATGCCAGTCATATGAATGCAAACTTACGATTTCGATTAAACAACAAGTGATGGCATGTAATACTGGCCCGGACAGTATCAGGAGCTTCGTTCTGGACGTAGTGCACCGCTTCCTCCGTCGAAATGTGTTCCATGACAATTTTGAGGGTCGGAAATTTCGCAACTAAGGGTTTCATAATCTGCTCAATAAATATTGGTTCTCGTTCAAATATATCCGCATCCGTTACTTCCGAATGAATGCACAGGACCATACCCACATCCGCCATGGCCTCTAAAGCCGGATAGGTGTTCTCCACATTAGACACGCCAGCGTCTGAGTTGGTCGTCGCTCCTGCCGGATAATACTTGCACGCAACAATGTGACCAGTGGCATGGGCCTTGCGGACTTCTTCAGGAGACGTCTTGTCAGTCAAGTACAATGTCATGAGAGGCTGCAATGTGGAGTTGGGAGGGAGGCTGTCCAGAATGTGTTGGCGATATTGCAACGCCATTTCAGTGTTGACCACAGGAGGCTTAAGATTGGGCATGAACAAACAACGACCAAAACGCTGTGCTGCGTGCTTTAGCACCGCAGATGTCTTGCTACCATCACGGCAGTGGTGATGAAAGTCATCTGGTAGATGGATGGTGATGCGCTGTGGTGTCTCGTCCATGATCGCAAAGGCTGTTGATTGTACTACGCCCTCAGTTCTTGCGGCTGGCGGACGTGTGAAGTGTGAAGAGTCCCAAGAGTGTGTGGTTGTAACGTGTAACCCAGCAGGACTTGTTTCGTGTACAGTGTACAGGTACTACCGGTAGTACTGTTTCATGGATCCAGTTCACCGTTCACCACGTCCGATTTCGGTTTTTTACCGGGTACAAGTACATACCAGGTATTATGTATGAACATAGTACCAGGTACTGTACTACCAGTTCTACAGGCTACCGGCTGGCGAGTCTACCACAGACCAGCATATTTCCCTCTAAAATAATTATCATACTTCAGTACAGTAGAAGTTCTCATACAAGTACCGGTATGCTAGTATTCTCAACTACCAGGTACCAGTACCGTAATATCAGGAATCAGCAGGACTCAGGACTATGAATATGATACTGCGGCTACAATTATAACAGTAATGGAGGAATCGTATGTAAAAACTCCAAATGTACCATTTTTTTTTCGTTTTGATCACGGCCTATCTACCGGTACTGGTACTGGTACTGGTACTGGTACTGGTACTGGTACTGGTACTGTCAAGTTTACTATACAAAGCACGGCATCACCTAAAATCGAGCTCAACAAAGCGCACGAGTGTATCCGAACTCTCTACTAGTAGAGAATGTTGTGCAGCGACCCAACCCGAGTTCTCAGTGCTCGCAACGCGCATGCGTTCAGAAGCGCGAAATGGCGCCGCGTTCATTCATTCGTTCTTTCTTTGATAACTTGAGGCAAATCGGCCGGTGCGAAGATTTTGCGCCCATCGTCAAGTTCCACCTTATATGGCGCCCACGCGCCTTGCGGCCATGTGTTCTCTCTGTACCATTTCTGCACAATCGTTCCGCCAAACCATTCGTTTGCACCCACGCGACACAGGACCTTCGTTCCCACCTCAAAGCGCAGCGACGGCATGCGACTTTCATCGAAATCGTCTGGAGGTTCCGGAGGCCATTCCGCTTCCTCTCCTGCTGCCCACTTGCGCAAGTATTCTTCGGTTGGAAAGTTGTCTTGCAATTCCTCCAATGTCACTTCGTTGGCCTCCCAGGGGCAACCCAAACATTCCCCTTCCGCCACTGAATTGAACGAGCGAGAAAAATGTGAGTTTCGTCCGTGATATCAGGGAACGTATGAATTCTACGCAACTGATACGAACCTGTCGAATAATACGGTAATCACGGTGTCTATGGGTGCGCATTCTGGATCACCGCATTGCACTTCTTGCACTGAAACTACAACTTCTTCTCGAATATCAGAGGGAATTATGTCCAACGCCCAACGCTCAATTCGATCACAGTGTTCTTTTAGTGCTGCCTTTTCAGCATCCGCATTGACGTTAGGGAGAAACATGTCGATGTGAGTGAACCGAAATAATTGGACTCGGACGTGGAATTCGAGATCTGTGGGTACCGGTGTTGTACTTGTACTGGTTGTACCTATGTATGAAATACTAAGTCTCGGAGTCCTCGAAGTACTCGTACTTTTTGTAAACAAGCTGTACTCTACCAGTAGTACAGTAGTACACTCGGGAGTCTACTTGTCCCAAGAAGGTGCAGACAGCAGACACTGCTCCACCATAGCGTAGTACCAAGTACAGTACTGGGAGCCATGAGTACTGTAAATGCAGTACTGGAATACTCAATAATGCAGTAGACTTGTACTCCATACGGTCATCGGTATGATTTCTCAGGCTGCAGGAGAAGACACGGGTATGCATACCGTCATCAGTGCTACAGTACCTGGTACCGACATTGCTCGTCACATTGTTGGCATTTCCTCTATGCATATGTGCTTTTCGCAGTGCACGCCAACTGACGCGCGGACGAGTGATTCCGAGATGCCGAGACCCGAGACACGAGACATGCGTAATGCGTATGGCTGGTTTCACCATCAACACTCCCGAGGTAAGATGTGGTACAAATCCTACGGTTGTTCAATAAGTTCGATAGTAGACGTCACCAAACTTTCCTGCGATTTGTTGTTGCGATTGCATAGTGTGTGTGAGATCGATGCACCGTTGTTTCACATTGGCGGTCGTTGTCACAATGGATTGCTCAATCGTTATAGCATGCTTTATTGCATTCCATCGATAAGGTTGCCTTGAACAAGAAATGGTTGAAGTTGTGTGCGTTGACCTTTTTCTGAAATCATTCGACCTCTGAGTGCAAGAGTTCCTGTTGCTTAGCAGTGTTCACGATTGCTTCCATGACAAGTTCTTGGATTTGTTCCTGCGCGGCTAGTTTCAAGAGCTGTTGACCTATGATATCATGCATGCCTGTAATGTAAGCAGCTCGTGCGAATGCATTGGTCCGTTACGTTCTTGCCGCAACAAACTTCTGAACCCTCATTCCTCTGAAGAATTGGAAGTAGATGTGTGTTGCACAAGCATTTGCTGTCGTGATCATGTGATCGCAACCGCAGTTTCCTCGGATGGATGAGGGGAATATGCTCTTGAATTGTGGATTATGTAGATGTGTGGTGTTCCGTTCTTAGCATCATCTTGTTGTTCGTGGTGATAACGAACGCGCAAATTATTCAACATGCGAGGAGGTGGAGTATGTTGGTACAGAAATCACTGCGCAACTGTATCTTCTACTGCTGCTCGATTGATTTAAGGCTAATGCTGTCACTGCCAAACTCTTCAGCGCGTCCACAACACAAAGGAAGATCTTTGGCGTGGACTTTGCTTACTACAATGCCTTCATCACCCACACTTCCCACTATCACTTGGTACTAGGGGATAAGATCGATGGTGATTTTATGCCTCGTATCGATGGGGGATGTATGGTGTGCTTGCTCCTTCCTCTTCACGGGATATTTCCCATGATAAGGAATGAGAAGTGCATGATAAGTATTGCGACGGTGGAGAAGCAGTCCATCATGATCCTCGTCAACGCCGGTGCAGCCCTTCTTATTTCCGGTTGCGCTGCTCAAGTTCGATGCGCATACGATGATTTAAAGTGCTAATTCAACTAGTACTACGCATCTTTAGTTGTTTGATTAATAAGACTGTCCTTTTCTACAAAAGGTACGGTGCATGACGTATCCATGCAACACTGCTGCATTCTCGTGCTCGTTACTGTGAGCTTGTTGTCACATGCAGCAGCCAGTAGCAAACACCTTGTCGTGACTGCCACCAACCGTACTCGCCCTTCTTGTCCACAACTTGCACAATAAGTGTGTGTGGTTTAATCTTCTTTGCAAAGTTGACTTATGCATCTGCCTTGCTGATGATACCTGCCTTTGCCAACGCTGCAACCCATGTCATGGACGGTGGTTATCAATTGCACAGTCTGTTCCTAAGTCTTGGAACAATTCAGCACAAAAATTGACGATGACTTGTATGGTCTATACATCCAACGGACTCACTAGTTCATTCTCACAGCAGAGGAGGAAACAGAGAGATATCTCATTGTGCTAGTTGCTTCCTCGGTCGTTGAAACGGAGTATCAGCACAATCTTCATGACGCATGTGCCGCACCTTGTATCATCGAAATTTGAGAGGCAAGACTTTTGAGATAGCCTGACTCACTCATACCTCTCGATTTCTAAGTCAATGATAAATACAACGGTTTGGGTGAGTCAGGCTATGGCTACAAGTGCAATGATTCCGAACGCGTTCAATCTCATCGTCGAGGCTCTTGCTTTCATCGAGTAAAATTGTGTGCTTCGTCGGCTCGGAAGACAAATTGTACTTAAGAGAATACTTCCCGCTGTACAAAACGTATTAAGGTCTACCTCAGGATTCTCGAAGGTGAAACCAGCCATAGATAGTAGATAGTTTTCGAACTTCGACGAATTCGATAAGCGTCTGGCCGAGACCAGATCCTACATATAGTGCAACCGTGCAACCTAATAAAGGAGTTGTATGTATGTTATGTACTCTGGTACCATACTGCTTTCTACTGGAGTACCAGTACTACTACTACCTATCCGCAGTAAGGAGTCATTATATTACCAGGCATATCATACACTGTTCGTTGTTCGTATGCATACTGGTACTAGTACTACCGGTAGTACAAGGTATGCTTAGCACCTGTTACTGTACTGTGTACTGTATCCTTCCACCGATGAGTGTATCGTATGATGCGACACTGGACGCAGGACACGTCGACACGTCAATTGTCTCAATTGTACAGTAACAACCAAAAGTTGCCGACCGGTAGACAAGTACGCCGTACAGTTGTGGCGTCATCTACTACAGTAGCGGATTGAGGCGAGTCCGTTGGATCTAATTTCGCGGTCACTGAATTCCGTCGCATTTCCACTTCACACCAAGCTGCGATGAACGGAGGGGCCAATGACGAGGATCTTTTAGGATTTGAGGAATCGCCGCCGCAACCATTGGAAAATTTAGGGTCAGCAGATTCCGCTGTTGTAGCACATACGGAGGCTTTTTCAATGGACCACCTGCTGGAGTTCGCGACTGACGTGCCCATTGCGACCAATGGTGGCAGTCATCCTCCTTTGAAAGATCAGATAGACTTTTTTGGCTCGGTAAACGAGTCGGACGAAGATCTTATTCAGATATCACCACCGATGGTTGATCCCTTCGTGGATCATCCCTTTGTGGCACCTCTAGTGGAATCTGAAGTTGAGCAGACAATACAATTCCCGTCATTGTCGCATCCTTCTGCGACAGTAGAACCCCTTTCGGTCGAGTCATCTCCAGCCGAATATGAACCTGAGCAGACTCTACCCCACGATTCTTTCAATGGTCATGTTGAGACAGCAGAACCTCCATTGGCGGAGGCATCTCCCGGCAATCCTGCGACTGAGCAGACTCTATCCCTCGCTTCCTTAAATGGACATGTAGAGTCAGCCGAACCTGTTTCTACGAAGGCATCTCCCGGCGAACCTGAGACTGAGCGGACTCTACCCCTCGATTCTTTCAATGGACATGTTGAGACAGCAGAACCTCCATTGGCGGAGGCAGTTCCAGGCGAACCTGAGATTGAGCGGACTCAACCCCTCGATTCCTTCAATCGACATGTTGAGACAGCAGAACCTCTGTTGGCGGAGGCATCTCCAGGCGAAGCTGAGACTGAGCAGACTCTGCCCCTCGAGTCCTTCAATGGGCTTCTTGAGACAGCAGAACCTGTGTTGACGGAGGCATCTCCAGGTGAACCTGAGAAAATGCCGACGCTACCGTTCGATTCATCGTCCAAGTCTCTTGGGACACCAGAGCCTCTTTTATTGGTGCCCTCGGCAGTAACACCTGATACTGATCAGAATCTACCAATAGAGCATGAACTGTCGGAGCCATCAAGTTCGCTGGAGTTAATCGGTCTTTCGGAGGAGAAACCAGAAATGTCTCTAATTGACGTCGTTGCCGCATCATCTGCTGAGGCATCAGTAAACGTGGGCTTACAACCAACCGAGTCGGCTACGAACAAAGTAGAGTTATGCGATGAGCTGATGTCAGAGAACGACGCTGGCCCGCACGGCAAACCTCTTTCAGAGCTCCATCCTCCAGAGAAAGAAACGAAGTTTCATTATGAGACTTCGCCTGGCCCGGATACATCGGCGAACGTGCCAATGCCAGTTGACCCGTTGGCAGAGCAAACGGAAAGAACAGACGAAGATATGAAGCTCGAGGGTTTGTCGCACGTTGGTGGTCCGCTTGCCGATACGACTCCGTCCTGGGCATCTCCTGAGGTCGTCGTTGATGCGGCGCCAACGTGGGCGTCAGCCGTAGTGACCGCAACCGTACCAATGACGACACTCGACAATATCCCAACAGAACCGTCTTCAGAAGTGGCGGAATTACCTCCAAGCGAGGTCGCTTCATTGGAGTCGATCCACGAGCAACGTGTCCCAGATCCTGAAGCTGAAGCTCTCATTCTCGAATTACAAAACTCTATTCAAGAACATCTTAGTGAAAGAGAGGCAGCCACCGAGCGAGCACGGAATGCTGACGAACGAGCTCGGAAAGCTGAACTGCGAGTCCAAGAATTGGAGGCCGTAGTGCAAGCCAAATTTGCCTTGGAAAAGGAACTTCAGGCAACCAAGGACTCGTTGAGCAGCGCTATGACGGATCGCGAAAATTTGCTCAAGGAATTGGACAAGTTGCGCGAAGATCGCGACGAGCACGAACGAATGCAAATCGTCCTGTCGAATCGACTGAATGCGGCCAAAAAGAAAGAGGCAGCGAAAGCTAATCTTGCGGAGACTTTAGAAGACAACGTAAAGGTCCTCAGGCACGATTTGGAAAAGACCCAATCATCTTTGAAAGAAGTAACAGGAACGAAGGCAAAACTGGCAGAGGAATTGAAAGTAAGCACTGAGGACTACGAACAACGAATTAAAGAACTTGAGACTCTTCTGGGGGAAAAGAGGCGCCTCAATGAGGACCGCAAGAAAAAGATGAAGTCATTTGTCGAAAATAAACAAGAAGAAGTCAGGGAAGCCAAAGCGCAGAACGACGAACTTAACATGGAGCTCTCACAAACAAATCGCTCGCTTAGAGAGCACCATGCTCGGTGGAAGCAACTTCACGCGCAGTGGGTTCAGTCTCAAACTCGCAACAGAGAACTTCAGCGTGACATCAACCGCATGAAGATGGAATCAGAGAATATGAGTCGCATGGGAGATCAAATGAATGTGAAATTGTCGCAACGAGCGCAGGAGACAGAAACACACAAGAACAAGCGACTGACCGCCAAACAGGAATTGATGACAGTCTTGGAGACGCTGGAGGCGGAGCGAGAGGTGACCAGCAAATTGCAAGACAGTATCAAGTTCACGTTCACCCCCAAGGCCCTGAGTCAACAGCAAATACTGAAAGAAAATCTGCGCGACTTTGAATATGAACTTGTCCGACTGTCTCAACGACTTGGAAAACCCCTTCCACCATCCCATGATACGCCTTCTGAAATGTTCGCACTCCAGAACGACGACAGTGAAGTAGAGTCTGAAGGTGGCCCAGCTGGTAGACGTAGTCGATCACAAATCGATGCAACGCATTTGTTGTCGAATTTGGAAGATGAAACGCAGCGAGTAAGCCAATGCATCATGGCCTTGGCGGCTAATATTGAGCGATTGCACGTCTTAATCGCGCAGAGTGGGGAACGAACGTGTGCTACGCTTCTCTCCGATCTCTTGGCAGGGACAGTGGCAGCTCCGGCAGAGGAAGAATCAGGTGACATGTCTGGCCCCAGGCTTGGCCTTGGAACTAACCGACGCTACGGACAGGTGCCGACAGGACACGATTAGTGTCTTCGACCGCTAGTAGTGCTCCCTAAATCCTCGAGGTTTATGATTTTGGGAGCTGCAAATCGGAGAACATGCTATTGCGTCCGAATTGAGTGTCCACGCGTTTCATAGATTCGAAGTTACATTGGTAATCGGTTAAGTTTAAACAGGTTGCACCACATCAAAATGTATGGTGTGCACTCAAGACGTAGAAAAGCCAACGCGATGTCAGAAACAAGGCACGAAGAGCAAGTGCCCTAAGCTTGGGATGGAAACCATTTTAGCATCTTGCAGGTTGTTGCCATGACGTGTACGGAGTCTCGGTAGACAGGTTCCCAACGCTCCTCTACTTGTTCGATGTACAACGAGTGGTTTGAAATAGCGCCGCGCTCCTCCATTTCGTACAGACTTGTCCTCAACGTTGGCTGCTTTGGACCTTGCGATGCATACTCAGGATGAGCCTGAAACGTGCAAAAGATTGGAACGTCGTCACCACTATAGTAGACGGCCCCAAGGATTGGAACTTCGGGAGTTCCCCCCAGTGATTTCGCCATGCATGGCAAGGTCGCCACAGCGTCACCATGTGTATAGAGCAGGTTCAGAGTAGGTTCGCCATGTCCATGCGCACCAAACCCAGTACCGGGTTCCGTTCGGAACGAGCGTATTCCAGCTTGTGTTCCGGATGGGCACTTGGAAGCCAATCCACCTTCCAATGCGTGCGCCAAAATTTGATGACCAAAGCAGACCCCCATGGTAGGAATACGTTGTGGCCACAAATTCCTTCGAATAACTTGCTTCAGGTGAAGGATCCAATCATCTGTGTCATACGCAGATGAGAAGCTTCCAGGAAGCAAGACACCATCGAATTCCGCATATGATTCAGGATAGTCAAACTGCTGAACTCTGTATATAGTAATCTTGATGGAAATGCTCAGGTCCTCTTGCTCAGCAGCTTGCGTCAGCAAGTCCAGAAACATGGTGCCCGTGTGATTTGTCGGTCCATACGGTGCCTGATCTTCGCATCCAAGCATACACAGATGGAGTGATGCCGTTGGTTCGCCGTCGCCCACGATGGCGTCCAGAACGACTCGATCATCGCGCATTTTCCTTAGTTATACTGTTATACTTTATACTTGTCAAAGTTCTGTCCATCGCAACGTAACAAATGCGCAAGGAGAAAGAAGGAAGGGCATTCGGTGAAGTTCCAGCAAATCCCTTTTTTCAGTACAGTACTGTAGTACCAGTCTAAAGTGCTCCGTTATACCATCACATGCGCGTCGTCCAAACACAGCAGTACTACTACAGTAGTCTACTACTACCGGTAGTATGACAGTAGTCTGGTCTTGGTATAGTGAGAGTTCGTGTTTACTCCACTATGGCACTCTACACGAAGACCATAAGTATAACACTACAGTACATGTTGGATCCACGATCAGACCTTCGCCTCCAGACTCCAGACATTCCTCATCGCAAAGATACAAACGATGATCTCCTAGCTCACTAATCGTTGCATCAAGCGTCAAACCCACAATTGTCCACGGGAGCTGCTCCTTCGACATAAACCATCAAATCTACCACTCTTTTGTGCGCGTATCTTTGCAACGCGACATTGCAACTAGATATCCAAAAATGCCTGACCCAGACACCGCGTTGGACGGAATCGGTTCGTTGATTCGAATGACTGGTTTCACTGTCCCTTCCCGAGCACGCTTTGTTGGAGAGACGATGGTAACAGCTTCACTTGCATCCCTGACGGTTGGTATCGTGTGTGGGAATATCGGTTCCATGATTCCTTCGGTCGGTCCGTTGGTTCCATTTCTGTTTGGTAGTTGGTTCGGCTATTCGGTAGGATTGGTCTCACACTGGCGTACGTCGCAAGACTTGGCCAAAAAGTACGCAAGAATGTACCCGTCGCTCATGCTATATGCACTCAATCATCAAGCATGGGATCTTGGTTCCGAACCTGTGGCACAACATGATGAGCCTCTGGAGGAGTGGATCACCAAAGGCGGTTTGGCCCGTACAACTGTCAGCATTCTCGCAGCGCAGTCCTTGAAGTCATGTGTGCGTGACATTGAGAAACGCGGACGAGACAAGGCAGCTGAAGAGTACTTTAATGATTAAGCGAGACGACAACAATGATCTTAATTTTAATGCACCCTGGCTGCCGAGAATCAGAGTATCAGTTTTGGAATAATGAGGCTATAGGATAACGATATGATGGAGTACGGTCGGCAGGTAGTGCGTCTATCGATTGGTGCCTACTCAATGGGGCATTTAAACACTGTTCCACCTACTGGGTCGACATCTGTGGTGCATTTCAGCTTCACCAACTCCTCAAGACGATCCTTATTTGACAGGTCACCACAATCGTTCCACACAGTTCCATCAGGTCTGGCCCGTAAAAAGCAGATGTCTGGATCGACTCCCACTGCTATTGCGCGTCCTCGAATGAAGGGTAGTATAACGGCAGCAAGGAACTGCTCCGAATGAAGGGCACGGCGTGCTTGGTACACATAATAATCTAGTCGTGAAAATCTTCCAGTTGCCCAAACCTCGGTGGCCTCGTAGGGTCCATAGAACATTCGATCGTTGACTGGCCACAGCGAAAAGCCAGGAATCACGGACTGGTTGTTGAATGTATCAAAAGCTCCTTCTGGGGCTGTCCTAAAAATATCAATTGGTGTCAAATACACCACATCGGCGCGCATCATGGCGACACGTTCGTACTTGATGCTATGCGACGAAGCATGCTTCGCCATATGATCCCATGCTGCTGAAATCGAATACCACATTTTGATTATGTTCACATAGGTCTCAACAGTGTAGGTTACCTCATCGCCGTAGAAAGGATTTTTCTCCTCCGTTCCATTGTTTCGGATCTTCTGCAGAAGACTGCTGTGCTTTTTCTCAAATGCTTCTGACGTGTCTAGACGAAGCCCACATGAGGCAGTGGCCGACCAGCCTGGAGTGCAATAGTATGGACAGCGTCTCGAAGAAGGTATACATCCTCGGGCGTAATGTGGCCTCCCTTGCCGGATCTGGACGGAGGTTCGTAAGTGATGTTGTAGAAATGGACAAAGTAATCACAATCGTATTGAATGTTGGGAATGATAATGTTCGCAATCATTGACGGAAGCACCAGGCGCTTGAATGCTCGGGGAAGGCCAAAGAAATTCAATGCACACCGACGCCGCAAGAGCTGTGAATCTTTAAAAGTCTTACTTGTCACATTAAAAACGAGAGCTGAAGATGGAACATCTGGCAGCTGCGAAGAAATCGTGCCAGGAACTTGGGTACATGATTTGAATGATATTAAGAGGGGCACGGAAATAGCGACGGCGCAGCACCAGCACCGAAGGATCCTTCTCGTATGCTGGCGTGAAGACTGCTTCATTGTCTCATCGTTCGTTCGATGGTTCTAATGTGAACGTAATGGGTGAAAGTCGTAGGACAACGTGTGAGGATTAAGGATGAAGCGTATAGCCATGTGAGTCACGGCCATCCGTTAAGGCGTTGGTGCGTGCTTGCTGCTGAATGATTATGACCTCAACCGTATGTATTATTGTATGTATGGATACGATATGCCTCTGAGTTTCATGTGTGGACTGTGGTACGAGTACTGGCGTACTTTACCGCTATTTGACGTATGTGACACTGATATGCATACATGATATGGGCGGATATCATACCAGTTTTAACAGAGTCGTACATCTACGGTGTACTGCAGTACTCCAGTACTGGAATATTAGAAAACAGTAATCCGGGCTCTCTTTATCTTAACCAGTCGTATCATAGTTTGGTTGGGCAGCCGATACTCTGATTGAACGTCCAAGCCATCTCGTGACTGAAGTATCACCGTCGTTCACCACATTGACCGAGGAGCTTTCTCTGGTATGACCGTTTGTAATAAGGTAGTTCAGGAGTTGTACTGAGTACTGAAGTACCTGGTTTTATCGTGGACAATGATTGACCCAAGTAACAACGATACAAAGGTGGCCTTTTCATTGTCCACCAACAAGAAGGCAAAGGTCGAACCGTTGTCAACTTTACCAGCTTTTCAACATGATAACGATGAATCGAAGAAAGAGCGCCGAGAACGGATTCGAGCCGAGCGTAGCGAGGAACCGCTCGTCATTCCTCTGCAAGAATCCGACAAGATGACGTTCCTGGAGATGCGGAAACACAAGACACAGGATGAACTTGCGGCGGAGGCTTTGACGCAAGCTGCCGTGGAACGATTTTCCGGAAACAATACGACAACCTCAGGAACCACAAACTTTTCCGCGAATGGAGGTTTCGTCATTTCATCAGGTCAGAACACCAACCTCGCTGTCGCTGCAGTGGACAACAGTATTGATAAGGACAAACAACATTACCTGAAAGAACTAGAGAGATTACCAGATGAGGCTGATGATGATGCATACGACCGTGTTCCCATTTCTGAATTTGGAGCCGCGCTTCTTCGGGGGATGGGATGGAACGGGGGAGAGGAGTCGTCCTCAAAGGCGCCTCCACCTCCCGCCATGCGACCACATCGGTTGGGATTGGGAGCGACTCCTAAGATACTCGTCCCGAACGCAATCCCCGGGAAAATGCGGACCGCAGATCAAGTGAAACGCGACGAAAAGTTATTGGCACAGCAAGCGGGTTTCGACAAGCAACGCCAAGAACGAATGGCACAGGATAAGCAAATGACGTTGCAAATCAAAAGTCTCGTGTATTGCCAAGACCGGCGCGCCAAGGTCATTCAACTGAATGGAGTCCCCGGCTTGAATCGAGTCCTGGTTCAATTCGAACATTCGACGAGCACCACCAGTGTCAAGAAAGGTGAATTATCCCTTATTCCTAGGTCCGATCTCGACAAGCGACCATTCCACGAAGACGAGCTCGAAGTTAGTGGCACAGAGCAGCTCGAACGTACTTTACCAGTTCCAGACAGGAATAAGCAGGTTCCCGAAACTGTTCGCAGCAAAAATGACGTCACAGGTAGCCGAAAGCGTCGACACGAAGCAAGCGAGAACGACAATAGTTTGAAAGAAACGCGCCGCCAACATGACGATAGACGATGGGTTATACCCAATATTCGAGTTCGGGTTATAACCAAGAAACTAGGTTCGGATTACTACAAGGAAAAAGGGATTGTGGTCGACGTTACTCATTTTGGGGGTGTCGCGACGCTACAAATGCCAAATGGGCGGGTGCTCGATAAGGTTCCTGAGCGATACATCGAGACGGCTCTTCCAAAGGTGGGTGGCAATGCCATCGTTCTCTCTGGAAAATCAAAGTTTGCGAAGGGGACATTGCTGGAGCGAGACTCCAAGTCGGGCAAGGGTGTCATCCAGGTGTTTGACGACATGAGCATATTGAAACTCTCGTTGGATGATTTGGCAGAATGGGTCGGTCCGCTGGATGACGATATGATGGAGTAGGGTTATACTGCTACTGCGTAAATCCATTAACGCCTACTCCATGGGGCATTTAAACACCGTTCCACCGACCGGGTCGACATCTGTGGTACAGTTCAGTTTCACCAATTCCTCAAGGAGGTCCTTATTCGACAGTCCACCACAATCGTTCCACACGGATCCGTCAGGTCTGGCGCGTAAAAAGCAGATGTCTGGATCGACTCCCACTGCTATTGCACGTTCGCGAATGACAGGTAGTATAACGGCATCAAGGAATTGCTCTGAGTGCAGTGCTCGGTGTGATTGGTACACATAACCATCGAGTCGCGAAAATCTGCCTGTTGCCCATATCTCGGTGGCCTCGTAGGGTCCATAGAACATTCGATCATTGACAGGCCACAGTGAAAAGCCAGGGATCACGGACTGGTTATTGAATATGTCGAAAGCTCCTTCTGGTGCTGACCTGAAGATATCTATTGGTGTCAAATACACCACATCGGTGCGCATCATGGCGACACGTTCGTATTTGATGCTATGCAAAGACGCATGATTTACCATGCTATTCCATGCTCTTGAAATCGAATACCACATTTTGATAATGTTCACATAGGTCTCAACAGTGTAGGTTACCTCATCGCCGTAGAAAGGATTTTTCTCCTCCGTTTCATTGCTTCGGATCTTCTGCAGAAGACTGCTGTGCTTTTTCTCAAATGCTTCTGACGTGTCTAGGACGAAGCCCACATGAGGCAGCGGCCGACCAGCCTGGAGAGCAATAGTATGGACAGCGTCTTTAAGAAGATATACATCCTCGGGCGTAACGTGACCTCCCTTGCCGGATCTGGATGGAGGTTCATAAGTGATATTGTAGAAATGGACAAAGTAATCACAATCGTATTGAATGTTGGGAATGATAACGTTCGCAATCATCGACGGAAGGACCAGGCGCTTGAATGCTCGGGGAAGGCCAAAGAAATTCAATGCGCACCGACGCCGTGAGGCATTAAATTCTGATGACCTATCTGTAGACATTGTACGGTGCTCCCCTTTTGAAGCGATGCTAGGATGTGTCCGAGACATTGTTGCCAAGGACCACCATAGCAATTGTTGAATCGCAACGAGTAAAGCAAAGCAAACGTTCACTGTCGGTCTTTGACGCGTGGATTGTCTTGCAGTGTCGCGAGGTCGGATCATTTATATGTTGAAATCACGGGATGCAAAGCTCACAGCACTTGGCAGAACTTCTGTTGTGTCAATGACGGTTTCGTGCTCTGGATTGCGTCGAGGTTCGCAGTGGTGAAAGGATGTTTATTAAAGCGTCTAGTGATCGAATTTGGAAAGAGTTGGCAGCTCGGTTAGTCGTTTCCAGTTGGATCGCGCTACCCTCGTTCTGGCATTGAAAGGGATAACGCTCCTTCACGGCAGTGGAATCAATGATGGCAGGATTGTTTCATTCTAGGTGATGCAAGGTCGTCTTTTTGAAGTGCTTTCTCTAGGCAACAGATTCTGTGGAAATGAACGACAGCGGCTTTCTGTTGTCAATTGCAACGCAGTGAACAGTTCACACGATGTAGGGTTCATCGATTGATAGCTTATGGTCTTATTTCCATTCCAATCGGGGTTGGGATGCGCTGCATGTTAAAAGAAGAAAAAGTTTAAAACGTACGATATGCCAGTGAATGATTCCAAAAGCATAAATTGGTGATGTTTACTTGGAAACTTGAATAATGTGAAGAAAAAACGAATTGACGAGCCCTTTTTAGCTCGGAGTACTGGAGTACAGAATACAGTACTTAACATAAAGGTATTTCGTATTTCCACTAAGTTACAGCTGCATCAAAATCACTATTTGAAGAAATGAGACGAGAGATGAGTGCACCTGACTCCAGACATCATCGGTCTGGCGACCGTCGGAGTCAGTCAAGCGTGTTGGACTACGACAGCTCCTCCGCGTATCGTCCGGGTGAATTGTATATAAATGGACTGACGACCATTATCGAAAGGTATTAGAGGTATTGTCAGAGGTATAAGACGTCCTCATGACGGACACGAACGGCAGCCCTGTCCGCAAACGAAAGCGACGATGGGGAGATGCACCGACAACACAACAAGATGAAAATGTTGTTTCGGCCGTGGTGACAACTGCAGCAGCACAACCCTTGGACGATGCCAAAGCAAAGGCTCTGGCATTGAAAGAATCCGTAGCGGCTCGATTGGCGGCCTTGAAGGCCAAAAAAGCGGGCGGAGCAGCGTCACTTGGCATTATTCCTGGCAAACGAGCATTTTCAACAATAGACGAACAAGATCAGAGGGAGGATCAACAGCCAACCTCGAAAAAGGCTAAAAACTATGATCTTGACATGACAGTTACGGGTCCGACATTTAAGCCCATCGTTGCAGTTCAGAAACCAAAAATTAACCCCTACTTGGCTCATGTTGAAGAGGAAAATAGAGAAGAGGATCTCGAAGGAATTGATCAACGCCTCCTGCGGGCAAGCAAACCTCGACAGCGTCATAAGCAGATGCATTTTATAGAACCAGGTACCTTTATTGAAATCGGTGAGCGGAAGCGTCAAAAGGCTTCCAACGCGTTGCAGAGCGGCTTTGCATCGGGTCGGAAAGCAGGAACTTACGTGCAATCTGCGGGAATGGCCGATACATATGGACCTGGTGGTGATACTTTGGACGATTACAACCTTGGGATCTTGGCACCGAGAGTGGATTGTGGGGATCCCGAAACGATGCCACTTGTGATGGAGTGGTGGGATACGGAGATGCTTCCTTTCAAACTCAGAAAACAGGTTCAGACTCAAGAAAGCGACGCTTTGCTTAAAAACTCGAAGAAGCAATTGAAAGAACTAGGTACCAAAACGACACCCATTGAAGACGACAAAAAGGAAGATGACATTACAACTCTGGATTTGGCAGCCTCGTGTTACGAACAAGCAGCGCTGTCATACAGCAAAACTGCTGGATTGGTGCAACACATTGTTCCAATCGGTGCCAAACCCAAACAGGAAGAAGAAATCAAGGCACCTACACTTTTCTTGACCAAGCGAGAGTTGAAACGCCAACGAAAGTTGCGGCGGGCTGAGAAGCAGCGTGAGCTGCAAGACATGCAAGCGGCAGGACTCATTCCAGCACCAGAACCCAAACTCACCCTTTCGAACTTTATTCGCGTTTTGGGCGATCAAGCTTACCTGGACCCTTCGCAGATGGAACAGAAGGTTAACGAACAAGTGCAGGCGAGGCAGAAAGCACACATGGACCGCAACGATGCTAACAAGCTAACGAAAGAGCAACGAGCGGAGAAGCTGGCTCGCAAGTTGCATGAAGATACCAGTGGTGGCGTTTCTGTAGCTATCTTCTATGTCAAGGACATGTCTCATACGTACCATCGAACTAAGGTTGACCTGAATGCTCAACAGAATGGCATCTCAGGTGGCACTTTAGAATGCCAGAACCCCTCACTGGCATGTGTGATTTGTGAGGGCGGCCCCAAGGCCATTAAGCGGTACACGCGACTGATGCTGGTTCGAATGAAGTGGAAGGGACCAGACGATGAGGAAGACGAAGATGACGATGGCAACGACGACGTTCTGGCGGGAGAAGGTAAACCGCCTAAGCAAAAGTTCAACCCAGACAACAAGTGTGAATTGGTTTGGACAGGGATGAGTCGAAAGCGGTTATTCAAAGGTTTTCAATTTCAAGTCTGCGATACCTCCGACACAGCTCGTAAGGTGTTGGCTAATAAGGGAGTCGGACATTACTGGGATCAAGTCATCGCACATGCGAGTGGCCAAGGCGAAACCTTTCACCTAAAGCTTGCTGGTGATGAGTACGAGAGTGACGGTTCTGACGCAGCCATGTAACCCACAGTTTTGACTTAGGCTACGACTCCAACTACACTAATGTTGTGTGCTTTGTAGCTCGCTATTATATATATGCACAATCTCTATCGGCAAATCTCTATGGTAAGGGATGATATGAACAAGGAGCTGTATGTCCAGCTTTCTTATAAACGCGACACAGTCGTCTCGTTCGTGGAAAACGATTGAGCAAGTTTGTCTTGGTGTTGGGACAGGAAATCCACCCACTCTGCCCAATGTTCCTTTCTCGCATAATCAAAAGGGGTATGCCCTCGAACATCTTCGGCTAGCAGCATTTCAGGATGAACTGCTCGCAGTAGAATCTCCATGACCTCTTTGTTCGGACTCGACGTCCATGCAGCATCGTGAAGGACCGTGCGACCAAAGTCATCTCGCACAGTGACGTTGACTTTGGCCTCTTCCACCATATATTGACAACCGCTGCGTTCCCTCTCCGGCATGCCATGTGTAGCAGCGATTCGCCAAACTGGTTGCAAGCGTTAAGGGAGTTCTTGTTGAGGGACCGCAGCGTGTCGAGATTCCCACTTCGTACTGCGTTGACAACGGACACTTCGTACGACGCGAGCTCTTGTTCCGAGGGCTGGGTGAAGGGATGAATCTTCTGCTCCCCAAACTTGTTTTTGCCATTATCCCCGCGAAGACTTCGCAAGAGCTGTACTGGACTTAATCCTGGAGTTTCATTCAGAGCGTTGCATGACTTGGATGGGCGCATCGAAGCTATCGAAGTTAAATCCACTTTCGCCAAGGACGGAAGAGACGCTCGACGATGCTTGATGAGAGGATGATCTGCTTCGCGCTCTTCCCGAGCACGTTTCTGTTTAGGCATTGACGAGTCACAATGGACTACTTCAGAAGTATCTACTGCATGTAGCGAACGCATGCTACTACCACCAACTGTGTGTTTGCGTTTAAGGGGTTGAGTGGGTTGTGTTATCATCGTGCTTGAGGTGGACCTGATGAGCTGGTCTACCGGTAGTCATTCGAAACACAAAGAAGTGCCCACTGATTTCATTCATTAGTGTGGCGAGTGACGATTGACGATGTGTCACTTCATCTGCCGATAAATCCCTACATGACCACGTAAGTCGATTCGGCAAGGTGGTTATGACATAGGCTTCTCGTTATTTGGAGCGATGTTTTATACCAGATTGGATGTGAGGAAGACATTTGTATTACTTAAGAAAACGCAATTGGATTGGTCAGCGTCAATGGGCCAATCAGGAAGAAAGAAATCGCCACATCACTGTGTCTGACATGAACTGGTATGCATACAAACTACAAACTACAAGGCCACCTCTGCAAGTCACGGTTCACGACGCATTTTCAACTTGTAGATACAATATGCAGATGCCATATGCCCGCTGTGACTGTGACTACAATTTACCTGGTAGTCTTGCACCAGGCTTCCAGTACTGCGCAACGTTCTCGGCAGACCCATCTGCATTAGGCATCTGCATTCTGTGTATAGGCAAGGTGTAACACATGGCAACTGGCAACATGGTTCGCGGTTCGCGTCATCCGATTACTACTATGTCATAGTAGTTCTACATGTAAAAACTGGACCTCGAATTTAACTGACAATCGTACTGGGGGGGACTGGAACCAGTACGCGTACTTCCGCAGTACTCCGAGCAGTTTCTTGTTCGAGGCTCTCCACCCGCACAAGGCAGAAACCCATCAGCTCGGTGCTCCCCCTCTTACACCAACTATCCGAAATGGGGGAGCGACATCATCTGCGAGTCTAGGCACTGCTTCACAATATATCAAGACCAAGACGAGAACTCAAGGACTTCTACTTCTTCTCATTGCTGATAATAATATTTGATCACTCCGTCAAATATTTGATGCGGGACTACTCCGAGAACTGTTTGACCTCCATGATCCACACTGGACACTAAATACTTGTATAACCAAAACATGATATTACCACCTTACTTCAAGTTCATGCAATTCAACACTAACATATCTGCACACTTTGTTGGCTTTGTACTTTCATCTGGTGGTGTGGGCAGATTGCAAATACTTGCTTGACTGCTCCATTCCGGCTTTTCTTGTGTGCTGAATTCACCTTAATAATTTGCCCACCCTTTGGGACCAGCAACATGAAATGCAGCCAACCCCTAGAAATAGATGGTGTCTGATTGTCTGATTTACTAGTACTAGTATATGGGGTGGGTAGTACGAGTTGATACATGCAGGCAAGCATGGTGGGAGGCTTTGGCAACAATCATAGAAATATTGGAAACACTTGGAGCGCCCCTTATGTTTATTTTTCAGCCTTCCTCTATGGGTCTAACAATCTGATCAAGAAGCACCAAGCATGTCAGTTTCAGTGAATGACTTGGGAACTTAAAGCAGCATTGACCGAGCCCCCGGCACAGTCATACGACTCTTCTTCAGAATTGTTGTATCACATGTTTGTCGCGCTCATTGTCCAATCCGCTGCGGCGTGGTGGTGGCTGAAGCCCAAATATAAATTCGAAGTTATTGATGGCATCAGTTCTAATCATGCAATGCTTGGCTTACTTGTCTAGTTGTCTCTCATTTTCAAGGAATTGTAACGATACATTGGATGTGTTGCTACTCAAGCTAAGCACAGAATCCACTACCATAGAGATGTTGGACGTCCAAAGTATGTATGATGAAAGTGCTTCAACAAGGCCAGCGGCGTGGATCGTGTTGTTACTGGCGAGATTGTCCGTGTGTGTGAGGGATGTGGGAGGTTCTGGTCAATTTTTGTGCGCTTTTTCGTTTTTCTGTAATTTTTCGATAGTTTCAAGAAAAAAACGCAAGGGAATTAATAGGAATCTTCAGATTCCTTGTCATATGTCGCAGAAAGATATGGACGGTAATTCAAGTGGCAAAGATTGTGGTGGAGGTTGATTGGCGGATACTGCGTCACGCGTCACGCGTCACGCGTCACGCGTCACGCATCACCGCGAAATTGACACTTGCAAAAAACTACGTCCACGTATTTTCCTGGAATACGAACCGTTCAACACCATGAGACTCGTTGCGCTGCTGAGCTTGACGCTAGCGTCAGCAACTGAGGCATTCGCTCCAATTGTAGCATCAAGGGTAAGTTATTGAGCAGACGCAACTCGGCTTCGATCCCCTCCATTCAAAATTGTCCGTTACTCAAACGAACTCTTCGTGTGTTTGCTTCAGACTCCCTCGTCCATCAGTCTAAATGCTGAATCCCTGACACTCGGTATCTTTGGTGGTGGAACTGTCGGTGGCGGTATTGTCGAGATCCTCAAAGCAAAGGAAGATATTTTCACCCAGATGACGGGGAAATCCTTGCATGTCAAGAAGATATGCGTTCGAGACGCCTCCAAGGAACGCGACTTTGTTGTGCCCGATGGTTGCGACATTGTCACCAACTATGATGATATCTTGAACGATGAATCCATCGACTTGGTTGTGGAAGTCATGGGCGGAACCGAGGACGCAAAGGACGTTATCTATACTGCCCTCCAAAAGGGGAAGAACGTTGTTACTGCCAACAAGGCATTGATTGCAAAGCACTTGCCAGAAATCGAAGAGCTCCTGAACAAGATCAACGCGGGCAGGGAGGTACCAGTCGAATTCCGTTTCGAAGCAGCTGTCTGTGGAGGTATTCCAATTATTCGATCTATGCAAACTGACTTTGTCGGAGATGAGATTACTATGATGTCCGGCATCATCAACGGATGCACCAATTTTATGCTGACTGGCATGGACCGAGACTCCAAGTCTTACGACGAAGCTCTGAAGGAGGCATCTGCTCTGGGCTACGCTGAAGCCGATCCCACTTTGGACGTCGGTGGTTTCGATGCTCGCAGTAAGTTGAAGATCTTGATGCGCTTAGCCTACGGCGTTGAAGTCAGCGAGGAAGAAATCTCGTGTCGTGGTATTACCGAGCTTACAAAGTTGGACTTCGACTACGCTAAAATGATGGGAGGTACTGTCAAGTTGCTGGGTGTATCGAAAAAGATTGATGATAAGCGAGTGGCTGCCTTTGTCTCTCCTTGCTACGTCACTGCCGACGACTCCCTCGCCAACGTCAACGGCGCAACCAATGCAGTAGAAGTGATTTCATCCAATTTGCAATCCTCCACCTACATTGGCCAGGGCGCCGGTCGCTTTCCTACTGCCAACAGTTGCGTGAATGACATTATCTCGTTGGCAAAGGGTGATACCAACTCCATGCCATTCAACCCCGCAGCACCCAACAAGATCTTTGTCAACAACTACGACTCCGTCTTTTACGTTCGTCTTCGATACCGTGATGGTCTTGGTATTACACGTCAATGCGGCGAGATTTGCGAAAAATACGGTGTTTCGATCCATTCGTTGTTGCAGAACCCCACCGACAACAAATCTGATGCCGCCTTTGTTATCATTACTGAAAAGGTTGCCCTCTCGAGCATTAAGAAGGTGTGCAATGATTTAGAAGCATTGGATTGGTGCCGTGGTCCAGCCTTCTACATGCCGGTCTTACGCGAAAATTGGGTTCGGTAAACCGAAATGCCTCTATAGAGTAAGCAGAGCGGTTGATGCAACTGCTAGCAAGTCTACCTCCCCATTAAGTCTGGTAGTATTCTCGTTTGCTTTCGCTACCCATTATTTGAGACATACAAGAAATATAATAAATATTAATATAACTACTAGCTAGTAGAGGAGCACCATAGGCACTGTTTCAATTCATAATGTCATCATGTGTTGCAGACAGGTGTGTGGTTGTTAGTCTTGGATGTGGAGATGTATGGTAGTCAATCTTGGATGTGGCAACTCTACCATCTCTAGCTGCTACTACTAGTAGAGTTGTATTTGTACAAGAAATCTACGACTACTAGTAGCAGAGTGAGCAATACCTGGATGACCTATTGGAGATCAGAGCGCTGTACATAAAAAATCAGGAAAAGCACGACCACGACTCGCGCTGTCGTGCCACGCAATGTTTCGATTTTCTGGGCACTTCTTCGTACAGCAAAAAAAATTACCTGTCAACGGTTGCTTTGCTTTACATGAGTGAATTTCGTGACTGTCCGGTTTGGTGCTTACTCGTATGGTAGTTACAGGCACTGCACTGCCAGTGCGTGTAACGTGTTACGATTAATCGCGAATCGCGACGACGCAAAAAGACCGTAGGCCATAGGCATTGTTGTTGTGCAAAGCGGTTTGTTTAGCCCTTTCTCGACCAGACGACAATAGTAATCCATCATCCTGTTCGGAGCATAAATTAGTTGAACGTCGAGTGCCTTGGTGTATTATTACCCTATTCGACTCCTCAAAGGGGCTTCTGTACCACATTCGTCACACTTGTACTTTTCGACCATCGGTCTCGCCGCTCGTACATTTCGGTCGTGTCTGACTCAATTCTTTGACAGTGGCAGCAATTTTGTCTCGATCCGACACCAAGGACGAAGATTTCTGTCATGGAAGATGTGGACCAAGTCAAGCTTGCTCGCATGCTGCGAGAGTGTGCTGTGTTCGTCGAGCGCAATGATTTTCACACTGCCATGTTTCAAGTTCTGTCGGATTTGAGCACCTACGTTGCCAAACATCAGAACAATGCCAACAATACCAGTAGCAAAGGACGCGAAGTTCAGAGATCCAACCCCTTGAGCGCCGGCTTTAGTGGCATTACGAATGCAATTGGAAAAATTGGACTTATGGAAATGGAAAAAGGAAAAGCAAGTTCAACCAAGAACGCAGATCGAGCGAGAGCCGACTTGCAAGAACTTCAGTCTGGATCTGGTAGTGGTAGCGTTGATAGCGGAGGCGCAACCGCAGATCGATCTTCCTTTCCAGTCCGACCTGGTAAGCCAGCCTTTCAACGTCCTTCCAACCCAGAATCGGCACTGATTGCCAGTGGTTGGATAGCACAGCAGAGACGCAGCAAGTTGCGGGTGGTTTGGAAGGATATTTTGGCGACACTTGTTGAAGCACGTAAACCAACGGAAGAAACGACACTGTGGATTCAACGAGAAATTGCCAACAACGTGACCGGGAAGAGAGAATTGGAAGCATTGCATAAAATACCAATCAAGTGGGTGCAGGAAGTGCTCTACTTGGATTTTTATGGCGATTATCGATTTTCAGTCAAAGTGTACAATATCTCGGACGAATTCGTCTTCCGATGCGCCGATAGAGGGTCGGCACAAGATTGGGTGGTCACCTTGCGGTCCGTAAAAGAAGAAAATCCGAGGAAACAGCAGGAGTTACGGGATGCCGCCGCTGCAGCTGCGAACACCTCGGCACATGCAGTTCAGGCCGACGCGGCGGCCAGCATCTCGTCCGACGTCCCAGCGTTTGCCATTCCGGCAACAATCAAGGATTCTCCAGTTAACGAACATGGCGTTCGCGACGGCACTGAACAGGCTGTGCCTCGCATGACGGTAAAGGAGATGCAAGCCATTGCTCATGGAGCTGGTGTCAACACGCATGGCATGGAACGACCCGACCTGGAACGAGTCGTTGCCAGGGTTCTCGGTAAAGGAAGCGTTGCAAACGGGTATGATCCGTTAGATAAAGTCCAGGTTGATGCTGCGCGGCGACGCGAAGAGGCTGAACGCCTTGAACAGATGCGACGTGTCGCGGAAAGCGAAGCCTCGGCACAGGCAGCTTTGGCTGCGGCGGCCGCGGCCCTAGCTGATGCGGGCGTTGACGATGAAAAACGTCGTCATCTGGAGGAAATGCAAGCCCAGCGCGTGGCAGAGGCTCGGCGTAAGGCGGCAGAGGAAGACGAGAAACGCCGACAATTAGAGGAAGCGCAAGCCCAGCGCGTGGCAGAGGCTCGGCGCAAGGCAGCAGAGGAAGAGGAGAAACGCCAGGCGGCAATTTTGGAAGAGCAAAGGCGACAAGCTGCATTGGCCGAAGAACGACGTATTGCCGAGGAACAAATGAAAATCGCAGAAGAGCAGAGACGCCAGGCAGCAGCCGCGGAGGAACAAAGGCGCCGCCTGGCAGAACAGGAGCACATGAGGCGGCAAGAAGAGGAGAGGATTAGAGCTCAGCAACAGTACCAACAAGCGCAGCAGCAGTGGCAGGCGCAGCAAGCGGCGCAACAGCAGTGGCAGGCACAGCAGGCAGCTGCCGCCGCTGCGCAACAACGCGCCCAGGCTGCTCAAGCTGCTCAATGGCAACAGTGGCAGCAGCAACAACAGCAGCAGCAACAACAACAACAACAGCAAAAACAGAGCCAGCAACAGCAACAGTCTTTCCCTCAGCACCCACAGCGTCCATCTGAACCCCCCGCTTCAAGCGCAGATATGAAGTACACTAAAATGGCCGAGGAAAGCAAAGGAGGTGAAGCTGTGACGATTAATGCCGTGAAGCGAAGCATACTGACTCATTGGGCTCTGCAGCCACCAAATCTGCAGCATCTTCGGTCTATATCAGATTTGTTGATAACAATTCATTCTGTTTTTCCTCCAGCCTTTGGCGTGCCTGGCCACGATCATTTCAAAAAGTGGACACCCATTACTCGTCAAGAGTTGATTCCGGTCGGCGCAGTTCCTGATGTCGAGAAGCTGAACAAGGCCGTTAAAAAGCTACGGTTCTTCCTGCATCCAGACAAGTTACCACGAGACCTGAATGAGGAGCAACAGTTCATGTGCAGAATGCTGTGGGATGTCTCGTCCGACGCGTGGGAGGAGTTCAAGAAGAGGCACGAAGAGTTGGATTGGATGCAAAAGTGAAACGTATTCTGTTTAGTGTCCTGTTGACATGATAATCCTATTATTGTTTGATACGTAGTAGCCAATTACAATTTGAGCCAAACGCCGGACGTGCATTTGAAACCCGACCCAAAGGCAACCTGCAAGACTCGGTCTCCTTTCTTCAGCGGGTTCGTTTTTTGATGTTCATGAATGTACTCCAGCTCGTACCAGATCGATGACGAACTTGTGTTTCCATAGTTCAACAACGCCATACGCGATGGCTCCGTGTGGTAAAGCTCTAATTTCATATTCTTTTCGATACCTGAAAGATTTGAGGAAAGACGGTTAGGATATTTGATTGCACAAGATACACGAGGAAGTAGATGTCCATTACTCGAAACACCTTGACAACGTACCATCAATAACCGCCCGTCCACCAGCGTGGATGCAAAAGTGGTCAATACCAGTCTTAAAATCAGGAACATATGGCTTCACAATTGGAATCTTCTTGGACAAATCATCCATCTTGTTCGCTCTGAGCGTTCGAGTCGCGAATTTGCATATAAATCGCGCCACGAGGGAAACGACAACCTTCAGTTGCTCGGTCAGAGGTAGGACTAGCGGTCCCAGCATGGTGAAGTTCTTTTCCATGCACTTTCCAGCAACCTTGACAATTTCCTTGGAGAGGCGTACTCCGCGTTCCCCAGCAGCATCTTCGGTTTCGTAGACACATTCGTAGGATTCAGGACCTGTACCTTGGACGCGCACGGTGTGCAAGAGTTTGTACCACGCACGGCGACCATCATACCAGCTGTTGGACAAGACCATGGCGGCGCCGCCGCATCGGAAGAGAGTATTTTGAATTAAGAAACCACGGTCGTTTCCGTGGTAGAGGTTAGGGGTGATAATTTCGGTCGACACCACCAAGGCTTTGCCGCCGCGAAAACCGCGTTTGGCCTGCAAGAGCTGTTTCGCGAGATCGATACTAATGAGCGACGCACTGCAACCCATACCGCCGAGATTAAAGGTAGTGAGATCAGAGCGCATGCCAAATTTTGATGCAACCATGGCGCAAAGGGAAGGCGTTGGGGAGAATAGGGAACAGTTGATTACAAGAACATCAATTTCTTTGGGATCAACCTTAGCCTTCCTCAAAGCCTGTTCTACGACATCAAAAAGAACAATCTCGGCTTCCTTGCGACTTGCCTCAATAGATCTATCTGCCTTTTCGCCTTTAAGAGTTCTGGTAATACCTGGTGGCCACGCCGTTGCTTGGCCGGTTCCAGATTGCTGAAGGATTCTCCTCATGAAATCGATAGATTCTTCCGTAAAACAACCTTGATTTTTCATCATTTGAACAATCTCATCCTGAGAGCATTTCCACGACTCTGGTGCTTTAAATGTGGCGAATGATAGTAAGTAAATTGGGTTGTCCGTGCGGATGAACCATGCGACGATACACAGCACCAACGCGGTCGTCTTGACAGCGGGAGAAAACATATCAAAGCCATCGGCTTCGTATAGGGAGTTGAAGAAACCCACAATCAAATCCTTTGTCGCGAGGGCAACTGCTGTGACAGTTTCCATAGAAAATTCACCAGGGGTGAGGTCTGTGACCACCTGGTGCACAATCTGAGCAATGAGAACCACAATACCCAAAATCATGAGTTCAGGAACGTGTGTTCCAAGAACATGAGTCCAGTTAATCATCCTGTTGCAGAGGCGGACAGAGGCGTGAGCAAACGACACATGCCATGTTCGAAAGCTTTCAACTTCCAGCCATTGCACTTCTTTGGCTAAGCCTTTACAACTTACCCGATAAGATTGGAGCGGCGGACCCTGTAGCTTCGTGCCGTACTCTCTCCCGCAACGCTCATATCCGATTCAGAACCAACTCGCCGCATACTAGAGGCTTCAGTTCGCGTTCTATCAGCTTCGGGTGCCATATTGCTGTGGCAAGATTGTGCAATCGATTCTATGGGAGAGGGATCCAAGCAATGAGCAACTAATCAAAAATACGTGAACTCACTTCACTGTGAGAGTGAGAGTCGAATTTTCCTGATCTTAAAAATGTCGACGTCTGTGCTCCATGATGTCTCAAAACTCGATCGTTCACGTCATCGAATCAAGCCAATATATTTATTGGTGTACGTCGTACCAAAGGGTCTACTGTACGTACCTGGTACTCCACTTCTCAAAGTACGAGACACGTACTTGCAAATAACCAAGATCCGTCAATCGAAGAGCCGAAAATGGGAAGGCGCCATACGTATTTTTTCATGAACGAACAAGCTGTTCTCGGAGTACGGAGTACGGAGTACGGAGTACAGAAGTACTCTGTACAGGTACCAGTACCATACCGTAGGGAACTGTACACTGTATACAGTACAACTGTTCTACATTCTACGGTACGTGTACTGGACTTCGGAGTAATCCAGTTCTGGGCGTATGGTACAAGTACTACTAGTACTTGTTCATCTTGTACACTACTAGTACCGTAGAACCAGCGACAATCCGTCTGTTAGTTCGATGAGACGATCTCCCGGGTTCCCGCCTAATCTTCCCAAAGCAAACTTGCGATACGGCGCCTAAAATAAACGGTTTTTTGCCTGTATGCCTATTCGGAAGTTGAGTTTTGCCTAAAAGAAGCACTTTTTGCTCATTAAATTGCTCCCCGTACCAGTCAACAGTAAGTTAGTAGACAGCTCATGTATGATTTCTCCGTAGAAATGGTCTTAACTCGTAAAATGCCTAAAATAGGCGGCCATAATCTCATTCGCGGCGCCTAAAAGAAGCTCTTTTAGGAACGTAAGGCGATCGCCTTATTAAACCATGCCTGGTTATATCTCATCAACTGATGTAGGCCAATTGAAGCAGAACGGAAACAACGAGTGCATGCAATACAACGCATTAAATGAACTCCGCGAACTCATGAAGCAGACTAGACAGGGTATTTCAACTGGACTGCGAGTAACCGATTGAAACATTTTTGGACCTATACTCATACTGAACAAAATTACGCGGACAATTTGCTTTCACACGTCCTGCAAAATGGTAACGTATAAAAGGCAACATACTATAAGGATGAATACGAACCTTTACAAATTGGTGTCCGATCTAGTCAATACTCGTACCTCCCTCCCTTCTGGGGCGCCACTTCCTTTGTTGGCTGAAAGATTCCGGCATTCCATTATTTTATATAAACGAAGACAAAACCGCGCCGAGTGAAATGAAATGCCACAGCACCATGCAGTATCCGTTTAGATGAAAGTGGGTCGATTGCACAAATACATAGTCCTGGAATTTCGGCAGTCAGTTCAGTCCTTCGTTGAATCTTCGTCGAACCCGCTTCGAAAAGACATGTGCATCATACTGGTCTCTAACCCCACACTCCCAAGAGAACTGGCAACACTCATATCGAATTTTGAGGCTGCTTTTTTCTTGTGATCTAATTCATTGGCGAAATTCGCGGGCGGCAATTTCCTGCTGTTGTCGATCCTGGGGTAGACCGATGGGGCATCTTCCGATATTCGCATTGAGTCTTCAAAGACAGCGCTCAGATTGCTGGCATCCGTCATATCCCCAATTGAGAAACTCATGGCTGATAGATGTTGTGATGAATTTTCCATTTTCCTCGTTGGCTTCTCTGCTGATACCTTTTCCTTGGTGAAGACATTGTCAAAGGTCAATGAGTCGTCACGTTGAATACCACGACGCATTGGTGCCGGAGCTGCCCCGTCTACTGCTATAGTTAGTTGAGCGTTCGGATTGATTGGGGTAGGCTCCAAGTGGACTGACTCATAGACTGATTCAGGATACCCTGCCCTTGATAGGGCTGAATACCCCCCTCCAGATTGGCGAAGGCCGGCCAGCTGAGTTGTTCCCGGAGGAATTGACATCGTCCCTGGAATAACACGATTATCTTGCATATGTAAGACACCACCCATTTGCATCATACCAGACGAATGTATCATGCTAGGCGACAACAAGTTCAAGTCACCTTGCCCTTGCTGTCCCATTGATGATCCAAAACTAGATGATATGAAATTAGGAGTCTCGCCTCTACCGAATCCCGACGGTCCACCATACTCCTAAAGAAACATGACATTCAGGTATGTTAGAATGAATTTGCTTGCATTAATTCAATAACAACGACGACGACCAATTCTGAGGAAGAAAAAAATGCGGATCTGCGTTTTCAAAAGTGAAGCAGATGTTCGGATGCCTGAGAAGTTTTGTACGCACCTCGTGTACTGAGAGAGGCGTAGAATCCACCTCCTCTTCGTCGCCTGGGGACATGTCCTTCAGCAACTCTGGTGCCCCTTCTCGCAATGCTTGCCGAGTCTTATCCAACGCTTTCTTGTCACCGATGTCATACCAGAGCTTGGTATCATTGTCTTGTTTCAAAAACCGACCAGGGGGGTCTCGTTTTCCAATTTCGTCTACAATCATCCGTGAAAATTTGCCCTTACGAGCCTTTGGGCACGCTACATAAGCTACTTTATGTTGACGAACAAGTTCTCTGAAGTATTCATTTCCCGGATGGTAATTCACAAAGTTACCTCGTCCTGAAAGCACATCATGATCGTGAGGATATATGATTGAGCCATCTTGTTGTTTGCTTTGGTCGCCAGTTCCTTCGGACATCGTTTCAAGTCACGCAGCGCGAGATTCTGGTTTGCACTGAGAGTCTTCCGACGACCACACTCTCACAGAAAGTGCAATTTGAAGTCTTCTCGGGTTTTTCAGTCACACTATTACCCCACCCTCGTGGCCGTCCCACAAAATGACGCAAAAGGGGGCTAGCGGCTAGCGGTGGAGCGATATGGTACTGCCATACGAAACCTTTAATTTAATAGAACAAAAATAGACGCGCGGTACACGTGCTCACATCACGCCTTGTCCGCCAAAATAATACCATTTTTCGAAGTCATCTGCATGTCCTGCAGGGATGAAGAAACTTTGACGTGCGTCGGATGTCCGTTTGGGTTAAGAAGTTTGCGTAAGAAACTGTCATATCCACGGAGTGCACAATGTCACGATTCTCGTTACACACCACAAATCCGAGTTGAACAAGATGACGCCAGTAAAACAAATTCGTTGGGTCCGTCTTGCATTGACCGTTCCACGTGGACGTCCGACCAGCATACGTATTGCCATCAACCATCGAAGACGTCCAAAACGATCGTCCTCGCCGCATCAGCCAGTGACTGACACATTGTATTCTAGTTCGTTCATCCAGCAGCTGGTTCCCTCAACCAAGAAAACGACGTCGACTGAAGTATATCCAACACAACAAAAGAAACAACAATGATGGCTGCAACAGCTAGCCGACATCTCATGTGGTCGCTTTCTACGAGCTACCGGCGGAAGCTCACAATTTTCGCTTTCGTTGTCTTGTTTTCTTCCGTTGCCGTTCATCCCTTTACAATGCCGTCACCACAATCACAAACACGGCTGCTTGTTCGTTCCCCCGTTGTTGCACTCTTTGCCAGAAAGGGTGGTGGTGGTGGTGGACGCAAGCGATACGCGGCCAGGGTTGTCGAGGAAGATAGGCCTCCCATGAATGAACAGGTGCCAGATGTGGAGCTTCGAGTTGTGACGGCCAGCTCGAGTGGGAAAGATGAAGCGTTGGGTGTCATGACCAAGGCGGATGCTCTGGCCATGGCCAAGACGCTTGGGGGTTTGGATCTCATTCTTATCAACAACAATTCGGTCCCTCCAGTGTGCAAGATCGCTGATTACTCAAAATATCGGTACAATAAAGAAAAGAAGGCGAAGGAGGTGAAGAAAAATTCAAAGGCGTCGGAGATCAAGGAAGTCAAGATGTCGTACAAGATTGATGTTCATGACTATGACGTCCGACGACGAAATGCTGCCAAGTTCTTAAGTCAAGGAAATCGTGTCAAGTGCACAATCGTTTTCCGTGGTCGTGAGATTCAGCACGACAAGCTTGGATTTGAATTGTTGGATAAGCTGGCCGTCGATTTGGAGAAGCTAGCCCTGCGTGAAGGCCCTCCAAAGCGTGAGGGGCGCATGTTGGCTGCCATCCTAGGTCCTCGTCCAGAAGTTGTTAAGGCTGTGACAGATGCTAAACGTGCTGTAGAGAAGGCGAAGAAGAAGAAGAGAGAGGCTAGCTTCAACGCTAGACTAGGAGGTGAAGCCACAAAGGAAGAACAGGAGGCTTTCGCTCAAGCCGTTGCCGAAGCCGAGGTTCAAGAAGATCAGCTTCTAAGCGCTCTATCACTCGATTTGAATACAGACGATGATGTGGATGAAGATCTCGACGACGACGAAGAAGATGATGATGATGACGACGACGACGACGATGAGGAGGACGATGGTGACGAAGGTGATGATGATGACAATGTAGAGTCATCGCTCGATGCCCTTCTTGGAAGCGACGATCTTACGGATGACCTTTTCTCGTAGACTGTGTGAATGGAAATTCAGTTGTAAGATGCTGTGCTTTCTGGAGGTGTATCGTGCATGGACGAGTGTAAGCCAAGGTCGCAAACATCTAGGAAGTAAGAAGATTATACATAACTACGATGACAGCGTGATCGATGTTAATTTCCAATTTTGAGGATCGTGTAGTAGCAGCATCAGGTACTACTACTCGGAGTAGCAGGTGGTAATCCTCCAGCAGTACCGTCGTATTAAAATATACCGGTACTCCACTGTGTACTTGCACCATGTGCTACTACCGGTAGTCGTCCTCACCAATTTCAGATCTGCGCTCGAGTAGAGTCGTTTGCATGGTACGCGTACTCTAGTAGTACCGTACTTGTGCCAGGCACAAACATACGCGGATTTCAGATTAGCAGATAGTACAGTACGCCTATGTCATACTAACAGTAGAGTCTTGCTACAGTACCAGGTACTCCAGTACTAAAGCCACTACAGCTCTACAGCATTTTGTTTCGGTCGGTAAATGTCCTTGCTACTACCGGAGTACTACATAAGCACAGTCTACCAGTACTAGAGCACTGTAGTACAAAGTATTGTGACTCACCGAGACTGTGACGAAGGCAATCAATTTTACATTTTACCGCGTAAATCCGCGGGCAAAGTCAGGTTAAGAGCCTTTCTGTTGACTTGCCTGTGAGCGAAGCGGAAACCTGCAACGCGTCGCATACTCATTGTGAGCAGCAAAACACTTCAACTGTGTGCATACTGCATACGTAGAGGTGCGGCAGTCGCAAGGCTGTGGAAGTGAGAAGGGGTGGGAGTTGTGCTGACTAGGAACGCCAATTGACGGACCGCCAGCATTAGGCCGTCGAATGTCCCGAGCTTAAACAATTCATCATCCTCATCGTATCGCGAGACTTGCATGTCCACGGTCCACACATCATGACAAAAAGTGGCGATAATCATGCGGCGACCTTGCAGGCCATGGGACTGTTTATTTCTACAGCCTTGCTTTCTCAAATACTACAATACGAGCTGGAGAGGAGACGAAAGGAAAGAACTACCATGGCTCTTCGACACATGTACGAGACAAAGAGACTTTCTGATCGCCTAAGTTATAACGATCTAACGGCTACGCTCAGCTTCCCGAAGCGATTTCCCGATGGAATGGATTCCCTACAAGTGAGAATGACGGATGTAAGTGACTTATACCATTCGAGAGAGTGTTTCGTCCGTTTTTTATTCCCACGGACTCACATCGCACGTAAAGGAGGATGCATTTGACCACATTCCAAAGAATTCAAATTGGCTTCATTTTGAAAGCAGTAACGAAGAGGATGTCAAATGCGCTGCAGGGGAAGGTGTCAGAGCATCACTTGAGGGTGAGGATGACAATTCATCTTCATCATCCGAAGCCTTTCTGTGGACAAATTCAGGCGAAGAGCAACGACGACGGAAATCGCGGCAGCATTCGTTCCCTCCCCCCTTGGATGCTAGTGCCATGAAGCGCAGATCCTCAGAACCGCTGGGAAGCACGTGGTTAGGTCGGCTCAGGCAAGGCTTGGGTGTGAGTGACGAGTTACCACAATCATTGTCCGACGATTACGCCTTGGAAACGAGAACACGCCATGCTCTGGGCTCTATACCTAGCGACGAGTCGTTCTACCGACACCAAACACCACAACGCCACCCCGAGACTGGAGTACGACGATCGGCGAGCACTCCAGTCTTGGAAAGCGTGGATATTGCTGAAAACAATCGAAGTGCCCGTGCACACTACAACGCTCGAATCATGCCGGATAAGGTTGTCATGATACGGCACGGACAATCAGAAGGAAATGTGAACGAAGCGTTGTATAGTACAACCCCTGATAATGCCATGCGACTGACCAAGTTGGGCTGGGATCAGGCGCGCCTCGCTGGTGAGGTGTTGAAGAACCAAGTTCTGATAACGGGTGTGCCAATCCACTTTATTGTGTCACCGTATGTTCGTACAGTGGAGACTTTCCATGGCATTGTATCTGCCTGGTGTGACCCCAAGGAATTCGATCATATTCGAGACCGCGAGAAGCGCATCAAAGCCTGGTACGGACGGCTACTCGAATTGGGGCTCACTTGGCACGAAGATCCCCGAATTCGAGAACAAGACTTCGGTAATTATCAGGAGCCAGAGAAAATTAAAGTGGCAAAGGAAGAGCGCCACCGGTTTGGACCATTCTTTTATCGCTTTGCGCACGGAGAATCGGCATCCGATGTTTTTGACCGAGTTTCAACGTTTCTAGACTCTTTGTGGCGATCCTTTGACCTCCACAAAGCGAGAAACTACGTCTTAGTAACTCACGGAATCTCAATCCGAGTATTGCTGGCTCGATACTTTCGATATTCCATTGACCAATTCAGCCTGCTAGCCAATCCGCGAAATTGTGAAATGGTCATTCTTGGCCATGATGGAGGTGGAAAGCTTCAATTGGATGGTCGCTATGAAGTCAAGGTTGAAGAAAATGCTGTAACAGGCGAGAAGGAAGTGAAAGGGTATACATTTCACAAACTCCGCGTCCTACCGAGGAAGTATGTCCATAAGCTCAATGTGAGGATATCATACGATGACAAGACGAGGCCCGCTGATGTGATTGACTGAAAAATGTCTGCGATGCCGGTCATGGTGAACTTACCTCACAGCCAACGCATGATCTTGAATAATACTTGAGCGCTTGATTGGGAACCCAAAGACTAATACTTGATCCGATTTCAAGTGAAGGCATTCTCTTCTGCAATTCCAGTCACTGTCGCATCATGATGCTGATTCAACACGTTGTGCACGCACGATCGCGGTGGACAAGTCTGCCACGAGGAAAATGACCTTCATACCATTCTGCCCCATATATCCACAAATTTAAATCTGCCAGTGCCGTGTCGAATCTTTAGATCCTCCTGAACTCCTAATTCATCGTCTCCCGCAACACCCATGTTCTCTTCGTTTTCGTGTAAGTCAATCGGCATCGCATTCGTGTGATTTGGTGACGACAGATTGCTTGTGTCGAACTCTAGTTCATTTTGGAAGGTCATGACGTCTAAAATTTTAAACGATAAAGAACAACGTTTTCTTGCACGGTTAGAGGGCCACCGTTACGTAAAAACTATTGACTAAAACGAGAAGTTGTGACGTCTCGTTAATGGGAAATGCTCGTCCCCAGCGTTACGTAAAACGCAGGCCACAAATACGAAAACATCGAGTCCACTGAGTCAAAATAGGAATCTTGATGTGAAACACATATATGTTCCAATCTTTCGCCCATCGGTCGTATTGTGTACTGTACTGGGTACGTCTACAGATACGGTAAAGTTGTACGAATCGGAACAAAATAATTAGATCGTCGCTCATCGGAATGCGACAATGACGACCGTTTGGCAATGTTCTTCATGTGGATCCACCACACAACACCGCACTATCGTCGATCGTCGTTTCTACGGCGCATGCAATGGTGAAACGACGTCTTCATCTGATGATTCTCTGGCGAGAAAGCCATGTTCATGTTCGATGCCTGCAGTGACAGTGAACAGTAGCATCTGTCAACGGGGCGAATTAAACGCGCACATAGTACACCTGCAAGAAGGAATCAGAATCTTGAAATGTTTCTAGGAAGGCTGTGTTTTTCGCGGATCAACGAAAACCGGCAGATTTTCGTTGACGATGGGATGAGGCGCATCGAGTGATTTCCAGAAAGTTTTGGGGACCTGTTTTCGTACGTAACGGTGGTAAAATGGACCCTCGAAAACGTCAAGGTTTTTGTTTTCGTGAAATGTAATTACGTAACGGTGGCCCTTAGAGCATCGCTCACCGCTGGAGCTAAATCTGAATCGGACAAATTGGTCTCGCGCCTTTAGAAACCTATTTTGGACATATTTGTGGTATCTTTCTCGCACCGCTTTCATAATTTTTTCGAGCAGCAGGATTAAAATCTGACGCGCACTCTGTAAATTAGACTGCTTTTTCTGTATGACGCGGTGGTAATGGAATGTGGAACTTGCGTTGTATGCACTACCTTTACCTGGAGTAAGTAGTAAGTAGTACTACCAGTACCGGTAGTGGCATCAAGAAATTCTACAAAATCATGGAAGAGGACAGGCGAGAAAAAACCGGGAGGTTCCGGAATTTCTGCTTTTATCCTAGTATTTCTTCTACAGGACTTTTCGTGTATCAGATTGCCACGCGAAACGGACAAAATAGACTGATCGAATTGGTTGGAGGCTGTTGGTATTCGTAGGTACTCAAGTACAATGGACAATTATCATTTTCTGATTTGACAGATTTTATTATAGAAGAAGAAAGTCCGCAGATTTCTTTCTCCTAATTTCTTTCTTCTACTTAAGCAAATTGAAGCTTCTTCAATTTTCTTCTAGTTTCTCCCTTTTTCTCCTTTTTCCTAAACAGCTTCTCCTATTTTCTCCCTTTTGCTTCCTTTCGCTTACTACGTTGCAAGTCGAAGAATTTTAATTTCGTTGATACGAACTCGAACATATAAAACGTGTCGTACATAAAATTCAACTTAGAGCTGCGAGGTATACACTGCTAAAAGCCTATTTTGGACCATGCCACACTTTTCCAAATGAGCGAGTAGAGCTTCTCTCTTTTCTTCCTTTTTCTCCTTTTTCTTCACGGAATTTTTCTTTCTTCCTTTCTCTTCTTTTTCTTCCAGATTTTTCCTTTCTTCCTTTTACTTGCTTTTTCTTCCGGGGTTTCTATGAATGTATATAGAACTTGCATATGAATCGATGGACTTGTTTTGCTCATCACGTTTTCAATTTCGGTTGATGTCCAAGGTTTTCACGTCATGGCACGCAGAAAAAAGAAACGGTTTTGAAAAAGTCCTTAAACATGAAAGAAAAACTAGTCCGAAAGCAAATATTCCGGGACCTCCAGCAAGCACCTCTTGTTGGGTGTTATACGACTAGTAGAAACCCTAGTAGAGTACCTGTACTACTGGTACCAGAAGAAATCTGCTTGTGCCGGATCGTCATTGTTTCCATGGTGTCATCATCCTCTTCGAGATGATGTCAGGCTCAATCTTAGCGAGGACACAGTGTGTTGAAGAGAACACAAACTAAAAAAATATTTGTTGATGTCAGAACACGGTTCGATGGTCGTGTCGCTTGCCTTAGCGAATTTTCGGGCCAAAGATTTGAAAGTGTGTTGTCATCGACACAGCGGAATCTGTATCGTCTACCCAAGTACTGGAGTACATAAGTACTGTAGGATGAAAATAATTCAAATCTGAAAATCTCTGACTAGAACGACTTCATGCTATTGGTTAAGAAAATCATTTTGTGTCGTTTACTCTGAAGTACTCGAATACCGTAGGAAAATATTATTCGAATTTAAATTCTCTGACTAGAACGACTTAATGCTATTGGTTAAAAATTCAGTTTGTGTCGAATGCTCGACACACGAGATTTGAGTTTGTGTCCGCGAAAACAGGGACACAATTGTATTTTTCATCAAATCTCGTGTGTCGAACGCCGACACAAACTCAATTTACTGTGTTTGTGTCCTGGTTGTGTCCACGCTAAGGCAAAAACACAGACACAAATCATTTTTCGGAGAAACTATTTCGTTTGTGTCGAAAAAAACACTGTGTCCACGCTAAGATTGAACCTCAATTTTCCAATCAGATGACAGACAAACTGACATGAGTCACGGTGTGCATCGGCATCCGTGATAAAATTCTATTGGTTAATGTTTTATTCGAATGGGTCAAATAGGACAAAACGAGGGCGCGAGAATCTGGCGCCGGCGCCAGAATTCATCGATTTTGCTGAATTCTGGCGCCCCAATTCAGATTTCGCGCCCCTCGGGCGCGAAATCTGAGGTATCGAGCCCAAGCGGTGCCATGCATTTTGGACAAAATTGTCGACGCAAATGGTCCTATCGGGTCATATCTCAGATTTAGCTCCAACGGTGAGGATGCTCTTAGGAGTTAGGAAAGTCGCGAAAATCTTACAACAGAGCACAGTACGGAGCACGCACGGAACACGGATGTCAAAACCCGACCTCCACACTCCACACCCGCTATGTACATAATGTACCGGTACCAGATACTTGTGCAAGGTAATAGATGTTACATGAATGATGTCCTCAAACTCCAGTTCCGAATGTCCTTCTAAAATGACCGTTTCATTCATGACTTCATTGTTGTTATCCCCGGGAACCCGGAAGGTCATTATAATGCGTCACACAATGTCCCACTATGACTGAGTCAGGGCCACCCAAATATCTAGCTCATAATTTATGTAGCTCATCGTTTGAGCGACAAGCACCATCTCAACAGAGCTACATAAACCTTCTCCAACGGCGTCGCTAACGAACGCCGTCTTTCCGGATAGTCATCTATACTATCTGCGTTCGTACCATAGTCCTAGCTGCGTCGACTTAGTCCACAGCTCACGACATGGCATCCATGTCGAAATTCACGTTTCCTCAGGTCTCTCACGCCCATCCACGGCAAGCCAACAAACACCACGTTGCAGTTACTGCAACGCCAACATTTACCAACGCTCGTTCCGTTCCTTCTGCACGTGGCGGCGGCACGGTCATCTTGCCATGCTCCTCAGCGATGCCGATTACCTCGCTCGCGCTGGCATACCCTTCATTGTCCCCGTGCATCCCGGCCCCACCACCCCATCGGTACCTCCGCCGCTCTTACAGTTGCCATGCGAACGTACACAGACGCCTTGGCTGATGTTGCCCTCTACAACAACCTCAGTGCTGCGTTGACAGCGCAGATCTAACCGCTGTCAACGCGTCCTTTCTCAGTGCTCTCGAAGACCCTGACTTTGGATTTAGCGACGTCTCCTCGTGCCATGCTCACATCTGCGCGCCGAATACGGGACCCTGACCCCTGAAGAACTTGAAAAAACCGCGCAGCCTTGTCCGAACCCTGGAATTTTGACGATCCCATCGAGGATCTGTGGGCGAAAATACAACATCCAGCAACGTTGCCACATTCGGTAACGTACCAATTGCGGACACCTCATCACGCTCACGTTAGCTATGATAGAAAGACCGGTCTTCTCGCGACCACAACCGAAAAGTTTCGCCTCCGTCCCTTCGACGAATGGACAGTGGCCTTATTCCGCTCCGAGTTCCAACTCGGCAACAAGAACGCATTCGTCGTCTCACAGCTGGCGATGCTGGGTTTCACGGCGCCCACAATGTCATCGGTACCCCCACGCCCGCCGTCGCTGCTGCCGCAACCATTACGCCCCACCGTCCCCACGCATCCACCCGCGTCACGCCACGTCACCGTCGAAGGTGGCAAAATGTACTGTTGGACTCACGGGCTCAGCCCGCATCGCATGCACACCTCCATCACGTGCTTGCATAAAGCTGAAGGCCACCAAGATGACGCCACAGCGTTTCGCATGAAAGGCGGGAACAATACCATCTCTTCCGGTAGACCTCGTCAACTCGCCGCCGCCGCATCCACCAACTGACGGCAGGGGAGCCTACTACCAACCACTATAGCCAGCCACCACTATACCTCCGACAAACGTTTCTAACGCTACGGAATTTAGTCTATCTACTGTGCATGTAGGTCCCCCGATTGTTTCCATTCCTCCCGACACGCTCTATTGCTGACAGTGGGAGCACCGCGCATTTTTGTACCGTCTCCGCCGTCGTCATCAACAAGCGACCAACCACACGCCAATCGGCATCGCAAATCCCAACGGGACTATCATGTACTCCACATGAAGCTGAGCTTGATCTGCCCAGTTTGCCCCTCGCCGCACGTCGCGTACACATCGTCCCCGCACTCCGCACTGCATCGCTCTTGTCCATGGCACAACTATGCGATGCTGGCTGCACGGTCACGTTCGACGCAGTCTCTGTGATCGTCCGCCTTCACGACCGCAGCATTTTACACGGCGTGCGCACACTTGACACAGGTTTGTGGCATTTGAGCCTAGTTCAGCCCAACCCTGATCCTTACGTCCCTGCACCCCCCGTTGCACCGCCACCCATCACAGACTGCAGCAACGCCGCCATCCAATCGGCGACACCTGCGGAACTCGTGGCGTTCGCCCATGCGGCATTATTTTCCCCAGCCCTCTCCACGCTCCAAAAAGCCATCGATAACGGTTATCTACCCAATTTTCTGGGGCTTACTGCCCTTGGATTGCCAATACCCGCATCGGTTGCCATGATCAAAGGCCATCTCGACCAATCCAGGAAGAACCAACGTTCCACCAAACTCACGGCCACGACCATCCGACAGCGCCCAGTCCTGCACCGGAGTACAGTCCAGACGATGACGCGTTTCCTACCAGTGACCCTGACAATGAACGCACCCATCACTGCTTTGCCGCCGTGTTTGAACCCGCGGCCAAATCCACTCGGATCAAACCGGCAAGTTTATTGTTGCCTCCAGCTCTGGGAACAACTACGTCCTGGTCGTCTACGACTACGACAGCAACAGCATTCTCGTCGCACCCATGCGCAGCCGCACAGGGCCCCTGCATCCTCGCTGCGTTTCGCCATCCACGCCCGCTTGGTCGCTGCGGCCTCCGACCGCAACTACCGCTTGGACAACGAATGTTCGGTCGCTCTCAAAACGTTCCTCGACGCCGAAATTGACTACCAACTCGTCCCGCCTCGGCTCCATCGCCGCAACGCCGCCGAACGCGCGATCCGCACATTCAAAACCACTTCATAGCAGGCTTATGCAGCGTTGATAAGAACTTCCCACTCCATTTGTGGGATAAACTTCTCCCACAAGCCGAACTCACGCTCAATTTGTTACGTGGGTCGCGCCTCAACCCAAAGCTGTCCGCTCACGCACAAATGCACGGGCACTTTGATTGCAATCGAACGCCGCTGGCCCCACCCGGCATTCGTGTCCTCGTCCACATCAAGCCCAGCGAGCGCACCACCTGGTCGCCGCACGGTGCTGATGGTTGGTACACAGGACCCGCTCTCGAGTCGTACCGTTGTTACACGGTTTGGCTGTGGGAAACTCGTGCCACACGCATTTGTGACACGTTGACTTGGTTCCCAACCAAAACCACGATGCCCCTCGCGTCCTCCAATGACCTCATCCTCGCCGGTATTCATGACATCCTCCATGCCCTTCGCCACCCGTCACCCGGCTCGCCCCTCGCTCCCTGACTGACAGTCACCACGAAGCGCTGGTTCAGTTGACCAGCATTCTCACGTCTCTCCACCGACAAAAGCGACCCACCTCCGACTAGTATCACGGCAGTGGAACCGATTGTAGCGCCACCACTCCCGGATACATCTCTGAGGGTGGCGGCCACAATCCCGATCTCACCTACGAGCCCAACGCCAGTCCCTGTGCCCCCGCGGATGCACGTCTGAAGGGTGCAGTCTCCACCCGCACCCCAGCCTACGCGCATTCGCGCCTGTCCCAGCACCCACCGGCGTAACGTTCGCCAACAGCACTGGTGCATCTGGCAAACGCCGACGACGCAACCTTCGCCTACGCAAACACCGTCGTTTCTCCACCGTCGAAAACGATCCACCCTCGCAAGTTCCCGCCGGCCACCAGCGTTCCACCTCGTACCGTGGCGTCCACACCCCGGCACACGCTCCAAGCATCTACACCACGTTGCGGCTTGCACACGCGCCCTTCATCGACGATGCGTGCCCAGTCCCCTTCTCCCCAGCCAACCACTGCCCAGCATGCACCATTGTGCATTTCACGGTCACGCGATCAATCCCGACACCGGTAAAATCGCCGAATATCGCGAACTCAGTCAGTGTAGCGATGGGCCCATCTGGCAGGCCTCGAACGCCGACGAAATCGGGCGCTTAGCGCAGGGTTTCGGGGCCATCAAAGGCACCAACACCATTTTCTTTATCCACCCATCGGCCATGCCTGCAGGCCGCAAAGCGACATACCTTCGTGTCGTTTCTGCCCTCCGACCCGAGGAAAGTCAACCTTATCGCATCCGATGGACCGTTGGTGGCGACAAAGTGGATTATCCCTGGCGTCAGCACCAAGACCGGATCTCACAACTGCAAAATTACTCATCATCAGTGTGTGTCCACTCCCAACGCCAAATTCCTGACCGCCGACTTAAAGGATTTCTACCTCCCGGCACACCAATGTCCCGATATGAATACATGCGAGTGCCCATTTGATGCTCCCGAGGCAATCATCGAACAATACAACCTGACCCCGCTTCCCACAACGGTTACGTCTACGTTGAGATACGCCGCGGCATGTACGGCCTCCCAAGCCGGGCGCCTCGCCAACGATCAACTCATCGCGTGCCTCGCCCCACGGCTACGCACCTTGCCCGTTGACGCCAGGCCTTTGGAAACACACAACACGTGATATCGTCTTCAGTCTTGTCGTCGATGACTTTGGCATTCGCTACACCGATCGCGCTGATGCTGACCATCTTATCGCCACCCTCAAAGCCTCGT
>JAKSYS010000434.1:0-53084 GCA_022925895.1 Fragilaria crotonensis
GGTTTCACCTCAGAAAATCCTGGCGCACCACGTAGTATATGCTGTACACACGAAGTAGGATGTATCTTCTTGTGACGTCATGTCGGAATGTATTCTCGCGCTGGAAGCACGAGTTTCACAATGATATTGCGTGCCGTCGTTTGCAACAATTGCACTCCGTTTAGGCTACCCAATCCTGGCAGGTCTGTTTAAAACACAGTCAACTATCAAACTGATTTGTTTGGGTAGCCTGATACGATGGCTGACAAGGGCATTTACACCATTATCACAGCAGCTGCCATGTTGATTCGTTTCGATGCTACATACGGACCCAGGTTGATAAATTGTTGGCTTCCAGCGGAAACTTGGGTCGAAGCATTAAAGAAGAGTGGGCACATTGATGCCACTCTCAACATTGACACCCAAAATTTAATGCAGCTTTTGCAAAGTCCGCATCTTTTGGATCTGTGATGTCGAGATTTGATGGATCGAACACTACTGGCGTGTTCCATGTGAGTACCGCCATCAACAGTTTTACTACTTCACTGAGGAGACAAAGCAGATTTTGTATCCAAGCCCCTTGAACCGAGCATGGAAGGAAAGGGTGCTTGAAGTTGCTTCAAATGTCCTGACAATCCCATCGACACGGGCACGACCTCATAGTACCAGCAGCAGTATCGATGCCGAAAACGCAGGTGTCATTAATGAAGATGAACAAGAAGTTTCCCTAATAAGCGCCGGCGAGTTGATGGTAATAATGCTGGTCCTTCCACATTCTCTACTGGCCCGAAAGTCCCGAAGCGTACCTTCTCTTCAAACCAAGGAGAGAATTCGTGAGTGTTTTCGACAGTGCCCAGAATGCAACAACTAGTACTACAATGGAATACATCGAGACTCCCAGGAGGCGCTAGAGCGTCGAATCTTGCAGCTCAAGGCAGTTCATGAGAGCGAGAATAGTTGGCGTTGTGTGGTACAGGGTGGAGACCCGGACAACTATTGTACCAAGACCGAAATCTACGAGATTCGACAGAGGTCGCTATTTTTGATATTAGCATACCAACTTGCTCTTCAACATATGAATAAGTGGACGTGGCATGAGTGTTGCCGGGATGCATGCAAGACTTTGAATGGGCTTGGGCTGAATCAGGCCACGTTCTACAAGACAGTGGCCCAATGGAACATGGGGTTCCGCGAGCTGGAATGCTTTCCATCCGAACCTGTATGTGCAGTGTGGGAAACGACCCCTGCCGCGACTGCTTGAGATATACCCTGATGCGAAGGAACAGATCTTGTCGTTTGGAATGAAAAACTTAGCCAAACTAACAATAGAGAGTGTCCGCGACTTTATTGTCAGCACAGTAATACCAAGACTGGCATTGCAATGGCAACAAGATGAGGAGGCTGGTGCGGCGTCGGCGGACCAACAAGGCACAGGTATCGATAGTACTAGTACTATTACTACTACTAGGACAAGTCATACTGAAGAGAATCAAACAGCCTCTCGGACTCTAATAAACTCCTTTCTTCATGCCTACGGATTAAAGACCTTGAGCTTCAGTACTGCATGGCGTTGGATGAAGCGACTTGGATTTGAATTCGACGATCGGAAGAAGAGCTTTTATGTTGACGGCCACGAACGAGAGGACGTTGTGGCGAACCGTAAACAATTCTGTACAACTTATCTAACTAAGTTGGAGCCATATTGCAAACGGTGGATACAAATTCCTATAAATGACGCTATTGGTATGGCAAACGTTGACGTCGAAATGGGACACAGGTACTTCGACATTGTCAAGGATACAGAGCACATAGAATACCACGTTGACTACTGGAATCGTTTCGGCGGCGGAACAGATGTCATCAATCCAACAACCAGTATCAGAGTATCTTCCAATGCACGACCGATCATGATCATTGGTCAGGATGAGAGTGTCTTTTCCCAGTATTTGATGGGCGCAAAGACTTGGATCGCTCGAACGGTCAGAGACCTCTTCTGCCTAAGTCAGAAGGGGATGGATACATGCTGTCTGCCTTCGTATCCCGAGACTTTGGCTTTGGGCGACAAATGTCAGACATAGAGTTAGAAAGAGTCAACAACGAGAGGAGAGCAACGGGATCAACTTACAAAGACACACAAGCCGCAATGGAAATCAACGGCACCGTTTACAAAGCTGCCTTGACTGAGTCTCCTTTGTGAAGTACTTATACATCGGGGTGAACAACGAAGGCTATTGGAATTCCTATCATATGAGTCTTCAGTTTGAAGACATCGTCGATTGCCTGAAGGTTCTTTATCCAAGCTATGACATGATCTTCACATTCGACCACAGTCAAGGGCACGCTCGCAAGCGCGAACATGCTCTCAGTGCACAGCACATGTCCAAGTCCTTCGGAGGGCACAAGCAAGAATGAGAGATACTCTTATAATGGCACAAGATGGGTTCCTCGGTCCGCACTTACCTTCGCTGACTGTTGGCGACACGCAGTCATTGATATTCAAGGACTCTGACACAGGTCCATGGTATCTAAATGACGATCAACGTGAAATCAAAGGCGTGACCGACCGACAGGAAAATCAGGACAGTGGAGAGGTCTAAAAGCAACTTCTTGAAGCACTCAAAGAGAAGGGAGTGGCACTCCAGCAGCAACGAGGTTTCACAAAAAAGAGCTCAGGTGTTTGCGACAAACAACAACATCGAACTATCAGACCGCAAGGAAATAGTAGCTCCTGGATGGGTGGGACAACCCAAAGGCCTTCTACAAGTTCTGTCAGAGAGGGCTGATTGATAGAAGTTCGTTAGAGAAGTATACGCTTGATGGGCGCAAGGACAACATCACAGGCACAATTGACTTACGATATTCGCTTCGTAATATAATGGCAGAATGTACTGACTTTAAAGACGAAGAATCGGCGCTTCAATACCTTGGATCTCAGCTTGGGTGACAGTCTTACTAACACCAAAGTTTCATGCAGAGCTTGCTGGTGAGGGCGTCGAATATTGCTGGGCACATGCCAAGGCATACTATCGACGCATGCCACTGTCTCGCAAACGTGGGAAGAAAACTTCAAGCAGCTGGTTCGAGACTGCACAAGCCCTGTTACTGTTCTAACGAAGGAAAGGATTGAGAAGTTTGCATCACGGGCGCGGGCATACGTATGTACTTACCATCATCTTCAGCAGGAGCAGGAGGAGAAACAACATCAGCGAGCTGCTGCAAGGTGGGTTGAGAACGAAGATCAGAATTCTCTCGCTCAGCGGACCACTCCTTTTATCCCCAAACAAGAACAACTCCTCTATGCCGAAATCGAAAGGCTGATGAAAGCCTTCAAGTGTCACAGGTGTGCCCTTGACTTCGACCGCGGCTTTGTGCATTCCGAGTTGAGAAACGCAAAGATCAAAGGTGATTAATTGTGAATGTAACGAGTGACGATTGTGAAAGATATGGATTGCAGATTTTTTGGCTGAATTCTACTCTGGGATAATGTATACATAAGTACAAAACATATGAAGCTGTACGCGAGGAGGGTTGAGGGTGAAACCTGCCATACCATATGACGTTTCGGTTTGCAACCATTTGCTGCCATACTACTTGTACTACCATACTACGTTCCGTCGCAACTCTATGGCTCCATTCAGACAGCTGCGTGCCACGTCAGTACAGCGAGCAGTCTCAGAACAACTTGAAGGCTTTACCGACCCTGTGAAAAAGTACTATATCAGACTTGACTTTCGACGTCCTCGAGTACCATGTAGGACACAATACGAGGGTACAAGTACCGGTTCCAGGGACCTGGGACTACCTGTTCCTTATTGATCGAGCAAAAGAAGTTTATCCGGCCAAACATCATGCACATTTTTACCAGTCTGCGTAACAAATGTAACAAGACACAAGACAGTTCTCATGAACCCTGGCTCTTGTCGCTGGCAAACAGCAAACAGTGTGGAATTGAAAGAGTGCAACATGCATCACTTGCACTCAAGATCATGAAAGCCGAAAGACAGCAATAATCTGGTTAGGAATGCAATTATCTACTAGCTTGCTCACACCAATCGTTGAATCGTCGAATGTTGTCGCGGGCTTCGTCAATCATCGAATCCCAATCTAGGAGTGGAATGCGATCCACAGGTGCACTATCAAATGCTTGTACAAGAGCTGTTTCGAAGAACAGCGATCGCACAGGTAATGGTAGTCGCTCTTGGGCTTTAAATGACAGGGTCTTCTTCGAGGGTAATGTACACAACTCATTGTCTTTGCAGTGCCGACAGCTCCATGAGATTCGCTTCAACGTAGTTGCTTCACTTCATGCGTCAATTCCCCGGCTTGGCGGAACCGCTCCGCTCCCAATGCACCTTTCAGCGCCTCCTCACGAGAAGGCACTTGACGCTTCTTCAATCGCCGTCGCAACAAGGATACAGTCAAAAGGCGAATGCGATCCTTCAGCGTCTTGGTATTGGCATATTCTCGAAAGCTTGGGGCAGTCTTGAACAATAGCTGTTCTAAACTCTGTGCAAGTTGAATGATTTTATACCCTTCGTGTTCACCACTTTGCGATAGCATGGTTTCACTGTGGTTCGTAGACAGAAATTCATGTGTGAAAAAAACGAGCAGATTAATTCTCCGAAACAACTTCTCACGAAAACTTACATGACCCGAAGAAAAGCCCGGCGGATGATGAGTTGATCATCACCTGAAGGAAGTGTAGAGCAGCCTGCGAGCAGCAACACATCTAACGAAGTTCTGGTAGAAGTCTCATTTCGTGAGAAACAAGTACTTTCAGTTGGATCGTTTCCCTCGTACTCCACAAGACTGAGCTTCGCGAAACTATCAGATGGCGCGTTGTTCATTTCGGCGTCTGTGCACTTTTCAATGTAATTCCGAGAAGACAAGTTCGTTCTCATCAAGTGTGGAGATGGATGCATGGATGATTGATGCACTGAGGTATTTGGTGTTGAATGATGAGCGATCACCGATAACCGATCACCAATCGAAGACGAGTTGATGTGACAAATCGAAACGTGAAGGCACAGGAGTATACTCGAAGGTTTTTATGCGGTCTGCCCTAATATCATACTATTTCTTTGAGTGCTGGATTACACTTGTGCTCGACTACAACTACTACAGACTCTTCAGTGGTACTACTTCATAGCGGAAAATTTGGTGTCAAAACAAAGTGCTGCCACGGAAGGAGAAACAAATTGTCCTTCCAAAATCCATGAATCAGGCCTGTTCGTCGCAGTCTTGTTCGTGTCGGACAAAATCGTTACGAACGATAAACATCGCTCATTTACTACAGGAACATGTCCTAACACATCAAACGAGTGCTAATACAACTTTCAGAATACGTAACGTGATGAATACATTCGAAGATCGTAATGTCGTAGCATTCATGGAATACATAGTAACTGGCACTCATGGGTCACGAGCTCACCAGGTCTCATGACTGCAAATTTGTGCTGAGGTACGTGGTAGTAGTTCTTATTCCTCCGAGGATATTCATTCATCTACAGGAATGATAATGTTTTAACCACCTGGTCAACGGAGAAAAGCCAGTTGGTTAAAAAAGTTTCTCCTCGTCTACCGTTGTGTCCCCGCTCACTCTGGTATGTTCTTCGAACAGTATGACGTGGCAGTAGTCAAGCACCCTGCATCGGAGAATTACGAAAATGACGAACATGTCGGGCTATGCATTTCATTTCCTATTGGTCAAATTTCGCGACTTCGAACGACCGATTCGGCACTATTCATGGGAGATGCGAGGTGCGTCAGTTTTCGCAACGAATCTCTGAATATCCGACAGTCTTTTTATAGCATGGACTGCAAGTTCATGCATGGAAGGGCACATCTGGTATGGCATTCACGTAATAATTATATTCACACTTAAGGGTAGAACACGTGCTATCAAACAGTGCCTGCAATTCCGGAGCACGACGTACGTCGATTTTGTACCCATAGCCTCAGTACTCTCATTACTGGGCATCTACTTCGGAAGGACTAACATTTTGGGGAATGATCGGCATATCGGTACGTTAAGTAATTTAGCGTCACCACGATGGTTCTTTTTTACGTACACGTACTTGTAGCATAGAGTCAATCAAGAAATGCTGGATAGTTAAGTTTCTCCCTCTTCGACCATCGTGTGACTTTTCTGAAAACCCAAGTAGAAATGCAACGCACCCGCAGTACGTAATCCATTCTACTACTGCAGTGTGCCGATTCGGCGAAACCTCGAAATTCACGAGCAGGAGGCCTTGTAAGTCCCCTAATCGAGCCGATCGAGCTTTTCTAAAAAAAATTGACTCCATAAATTATATTGCAAATTAAGTTACACGTCAACTTTACCGACAAATCTCAGACTGCTCCTCTGGGGACAGAAATACCGTACAGTTTACCAGTAGTAAGTAGAACTCAGTACTCCCGTACAACACTGCAGGTGATGGCCGGCTCGATTAGGGGACATACACGGGCTCCCATTCGCATTGGCGTTTCGCAGCCTGTATTCTCGGAGTATCCAAAATCCGAAACCCCTGAAACATACCTATCCAATACTGGCATACTGACTAGTTGTATACTGTTGTAACAGTCATCATCTTTGTTCTTGTCACGTTGACAAACCAACCAACATTTACCATCATTCTCAATTCCTTGTTTGCCATGGAGATTGAGGACATGGCAAGGAAAAGAAAGGTAATGAGAATGGTGAAAAATGGACAACATGAGAAAGTGAGGTGAAGAGAAGGGCTTTGGCAAGGAAGATAGGAGTGCAAAGATGGGCTGGATATGTGTGGAATGAAGGATGGCAGAAGTGTTGCATGGCAGATGTGCAGCTTGTGTTTACACCAGAAATCTATGCGATGATCCCGTGAAATTTGCAATCACCAAATGACCCCCCCCAAATGTTAAAAATACCCCCATAGAGAATGCTTTTTCCAAAAACTCAAATGTACCCCTTGATAGAGAATGCTCTTACAAGATGGTTTGGCAGAAAGGGGGGGTTACGTCAGAATCTGACCCCCGGGTTTTTTGCATTCTTCACTGTCATAACGGTCATCACCTTTGTTCACGTCTCATCAACCATCACTTGTCTCCTTTCCTCCTTCCTCACCATGGAGATTTGAAGTCACAGCAAGGAAGCAACGATAGGGAATGAGAAGGGTAAAAAACAAGAGAATAAGAGGAGAAGGGGGTGATGCCAAGGAGGACAGGAGTGGAGAGAAAGGCAAGGATAAATGGAAAGGAAGATGGCAGATGTGAGCAGTCAGATTTCGAAAATCTGGAAATCTGACCACTGGTGTGTACATTGGGGGGGGGTGACATCTGTGACCCCCCACATTGAATAAACCCCTCATAGAGAATGCTTTTTCCAAAACCCGCAAAAATATTAATTGTACCCCATGATTGAGAATGCTCTTAAAAATATTAGTTGTACCCCATGATTGAGAATGCTCTTATCAACTTGACCCTCATCGATTGGAGACAGGATTCTTGCCCAGCATTTGCAAGCATTAGCAGTACACACTAAAATGCATTGGAGTGTCTATCAACTTATTAATAAGTTCAGTAATGAAAGAAGAGAGGCAGTTTGTGTTGAGTGAACAAAAGCAAACTTCTTGCTAACAAAACCTCATTTCATGGGAGTATGTAGCAGCATAACAGATGACAGACCCTTAACCCTGGATCAGCACTCGTCCGTCCTGGCCAATCTTTTTTGCAGGATGGCCGAGAACTTCTCCTACCATTTCTAGCATCGTGACTGCAACATGGACATCCAAGTCAGCTTCTGTGTACAACGGCTGGGGTTGATGGCAATGTGTGAAATCGTGAATATGCTGTCTGCTATGTTCCACTTGATTTTGCATCGGTGGTACATACGCCACAACACATGATAGCACAAGTAGCGATGCGGCGGAATCAGTTGTAGGGCGACGAAGCCATCTTCGTTCCCAGATATGCATACCTGTGGATGGTTTCCACTGCAGTAGATTTATCGATCATACATTATAACAAGACCAATATCCGAACACTAAATCACAGAACCCGACAGTATTGATAGAGCTAATTCGGCATAACAGTATCCTACCTACTACGAATTATTCCTTCATTCATCGACGCTTGTCGTTATTGTTCTTTTTGTTTCATAAAGAATCCCATCACGTCGTCCCAAGTGTTGTGTGTGCATACCCGTTCCAAACAACATTTTAAACAGAAGTGACTGCAGCAATACGACTGACAATAGGAAGACCAACACATCCACTCGATTCTTCCGTCACAATACGGACACATTGGACGTTGGCGAAGTAGTCTTGTCCATTGGCCAGAAGTCGAACCTTGACATCCTCCGCGACGGTTCCAGTGCTTTGAAGATGACGAGTCAAGAGTTGTCGTTCGCGTTGTTCGGAGTTGCCTGAACCATTGATGGTCGTGGCACCGGCAGGACAACTACTGCCAACACACGCGTACGAGCCTAGGACAGTGAAGATATTGTACCACACTTCTTCACCTGACGCCGAAAAGGCAGAGTTGATGTATTGTTGCAATACTTCAATATCATAGACGAGCAAATCTGGGTCGGCAGTGCGCGACTTCTTTTCCTTTCTGAGTTGCAAGGCATTCGTTCGCTTGAGAAGGAACTTGCCGAGTTGTTTCAAATCCCTTTGGCCACCTCCGGTTATGTCAGGAATACCAAAGACAGTGACAGTGAAATTGGCTTGAAACATGTTGGTGTATTTCATTTCCGTCGGAGGAATGGCATTCTCCTCGGGGTCCTCATCGTCGCCATCGTCTCCATCATCTCCATCATCATACGTCACCGGAGATGTCTGTGATGCCGCGATCGCAATGAAAGCGAGGACTAATAAGACGAAGAGTCGTGACATGTTGTTGTTGTTGGATTTTTTCAGGATCTGAATTGTGCGTTGCTTGCGATCTTGCAATTTATGCCTTTCAGAGCCTTTCTTGGGGGGAGCGCGTGGTGGTTGTGATCGTCGAAAAAAAGCATCTGTGCCACTTCCGTGTTGCAAATGCTTTCAATGGAAAGTGCCAGTCAGTAATAAACTCACTGGGTCTACACAAGAGTCATTTGATGAATCGGAGTCCCACGATTGATTAAGCATTGGTCATTGTTGAGGACACATAAATGATGTCGAAATATCAATCAAGACCCATATGATTTGCATTACGATTGTTCATAGAAGTAGCGTCCGGATGGTCATTAAAAGCGCATATGAGCAGTCATTACGATTAAGGAAGGATAGTGCTGCGTTGTGTCGCGGGAGCATACCGGTAGATGTCCTGGTTGTGGTTTTTGTCGAGGCCCAACGCGCCTAATTAATTAGGAAAAGGAACAAGGTCTTTTCTCCCCGAGTGACCCCATCTGAAATTCCAACTCCACGTAGGAACAGGTACTTTCCCACGGCGGTAGGTCATCGAAAAGTCATTGCCCTCGTACCGAAATGAACACAGTCGTGAAACTGGCTGAGTGTATTGTAAATCATACACGCGAAACATAAGATATTCGAGCATCTAAATCGTCATTAAAACCTTTCATCCACCATGCAAGTCGCTACTCCTTACGTTCTCCTAATCCTACTTGTCATCCCTGCTTTATGTTCTGCTCGCGTTAGATCTCAAGATTTCATCGCCGAGGAGCGTGAACTCTTCATGGTCGATCCCAATGCATCCAAATTCGAGCCCGTGTCAGCAACGTATGCTGCCTTGGGATACGATCAAGATCACAATTCCACTTGTGTCTATAGCATCTACGGGACACCAGAGAATACTGCTGCCGGTGATCGTGACATGCTCAGGATTGCTTCCTACTTCAAGAGACGATTCAACAAGGTCGCTAGAAAGTTGAATCCCACAAGTCCACTCCTGATGACCAGATCTGAAATTACGGCCCAAAAGCTTGGTGATGTGATTGAGAGACGACAACTTTCAGAGCAGGAGGATCGCAATTTGTTGTTTGTTAGATACAGTTTCGGCTATTTGATTACCAACTATGTGTGCATGGGATGCTCTACCGATAATGCCGATCAACGTCGCAAGCTGCAAGAAACCTTGGGCGAAGAAGACTTTGTGGAACAACTCAAGAATGACTTGAAGAAGAGCAAGAGCAAATTCATGACAAGTGCCATTGGTTCCACCAGCTGCCTGAGAATGCAGTGCGATGGTGGAGAAACCCCGGGAATCCAACGCTTGCGCAAACTTCCCAGTCTAGCGTCATGCTTTGGAGCACCTGAAAACACCAAGTAGTATGTAAGATGCAGTAACAATTACAAAATATACGTACAACTAGACTACTAACCAGTAGGTATCGGGTAAGCATCGCGTGTGCTCTTGTGTGAAGGCAACGAAATCGACACGTTGGGTGAGATGCAAGGTTGTAAACCTTGAATGAATTCAACTTGTTGCTTTGACACCCGTGAATACGACTGGTTGGGTCGCTCACATTATCTGCGTGCCCTTCAAGAGTGCCTACCACGCGTAGGAGCACATTGACAGATGCAGACTATTCACTCCGTCGCAGGGGTAGCGGCATGCATGGACTCCAAATGTCCTCCCTCTAGAGATTCTCCATGTCGCGGAAGTGGTCCAGCAGTGATTGTCGGAGTTCGTCCTTCTCCCTGCCTGCTGACATTGTCGAGCATAATTGAGCAACAACGGTAGAAATGGAATTCCGCCCCAAAAGAAATCGAATCCTCTCATTGTTGACATTTGGAAATGCTTCGATCAAATAACGCACATTGCGCTCGTGTTCATCGTCGTCGTCGTCATTGTCATTACTATGATTGCAGTCTTCGTCGTCGTCCCCCAAATCAAACAAGGACGAATCGTTCAAGGATTCCTCAGCCAGCTGCGCCATGACATCATTTAAGGAATTTTCTTGGAGCATGGCGTACGAGCGATCCACGTCCACATCCGGGAAGGCCTCCTTGATTTGCCGCACCATGTCTTCGATTTCGGATGCTACCGCACCAGCATCAGCATCGTTACTGTTTGCAGTAGGCTGATGATGAGAACCCGCACCAGCAGGAAAACCACGTGCGGATGACGCTTGACGCATCAGACAGAGCTCGGAGATGACTCTACGAAGAGATCGTCCTTCTCGTATCAACCGACAAGTCTCCCGTCGGTCCACATCAGGAAATACTTGTAAAATCTGTTCCAACATTTGATCTTCTCGCTCCACTTCGTCTTGTGTAGTGGAGGGTCTGACAAGAGCTCCTCCATCTTGTGACAAGGAGTCTTCATCGAACGATGCCATTTCTTCAGGTATACTGGGTTCTACATTCAATAAATGTCGTTGGGGTCGTACTCGGGCTAGTCGTTCGACTGGACGACGATCGGGAACCGACCTTGCGGAGGATACTGTTGACGCTTCGGAAGCCGCCGCCGCCCCCACAACAGTTCGATTCACCTCGGTATCTTGACTTGTTGTTGTGCGTGAAGATGGTAGTGGACTTCGAGCAGGCCTTGTCTGTTCCATGGGAGGGAGCACTAGCAGACTGGGCTGTGCCAAGAGTTCCTCTCGGAATTGCTTCCGTCGATTGGGTTTCGGTACCTTTTGCGGTGGGGACGCAGACGGAGCTTGGTTCTTCGGTTTCTGTGGCAGGAGGGGTCCCAGTGTTTGTTTGAGAAAGGCCTTGGTAGATCCAAATGCGACCGCCTTGCGGGTAGTTGGACTGCTGTCAGAACAATTTGATGAATTGAAGTCACCCGAAAATTTGGCAGTTGTCGGCGAAGTTGACATGCCTGAATCGACATGATCGCAGTCTGGTATACTTCCATTTGAATTATGATGGCTATGATCAGGATGAGGATCAGTGATTGGGTGCATTGGATGCCTTTGCCGCTGCTTTTGCCTCATTGTTGCAATCGTCGTTGTCGAATACATCGTCAAAGATATATGTTGATCAGTTGTCAGGATTTTAAATGAATGATGGCGTATTGGACTACGTGAATTCCGAGTATGTTCGTACTTGATAGTGATGAGCAGCTGTGTTTATGTTAGAGGTGCGAACCTCGCCGTTATCACCAGGTGAATTACTTGAGTGGTCACACGAGTCCAGTTATGATTACTATGCATATCTCACAGTATGAGACGTGCTCTTCTCTCCCTTGTACATGTAATCCGAGTTCTTAGTACATACTCACATATGACATCCACTTTGTATATGTACGAGAAATTTGTTCGAAGTTCAAACAAGATTTAGCGAGGACTCATGGCGTCGTGAAATGATATAAACATGTAGGTATACGTGTACCGTAGTACATACCAAAAAAATTCCATACCACTCGTCTATACAACCACTGGATGGCTCACTTCAACGCTCGACTTCGTTTGAGGTATGTCGTCATAGTTCTCCGTTACTCGAGTAAAGTACTCGGAGCACCTGAAGTTAACTGAAATGTCACACACATCATAATCGAAATTTGTCCATCGCTTGTCCAAACGAGCTTTTGAGGTTCTTGCCCTCGGGAATACTATTGAGGAGACGAGATGTCGGCTGGTCGTTTTCAGTCAACGGTACAACAGCCTTCTATTTGTAATTATGCTTGCCAACTCATGGTAGAAGCCTTGTATACTCTCTATGCATTGAGTGCATCATGGACATATGATGAACGAATGGTGGTCTTGCAGACATGAACCTCCGTCCTCCAAAAACCATCTTTCTACTTCTATCGTTAGTCCGTAGCAGCACTGAGTGATGAAGGTAGAGTTTGTGCGTGTGTGCCTTACGCATAGAACCACCGCAACCACCATATGATAGATACATTAGGTCCTCCTCATAAAACAGTCGACGAATTCCTGTGCTCTTAGTGCGTGTGCTTTACTCTAGGTTCTCCATGTATTTATACATTTGACATTAAACAAGTCGCGTGAGTTCGGTGGGACCATCAGCATCCATGTGCTCCTGTAGTTGTTGTCGACGGATCCAAGCTTGCCGACGACGTTCCGTATCGGAATTATCGGACTCTTCCAACAAGGCACTATCCTCCACCTCCTCCTCGTCGGACACATGAAAATCTGCACATCGAATGCTCAGCGGACGGATTGTCTTGATTTCATCTCCAATTTCTTTCAATGCTGCACCCACAAACTGCATCGACTCTCGTGCGGCACCGGCATCCCAAGATCTCATGCGATCTTCAATCGAAACGTCTTCTTCCGGCAATGCCTTTTTCGGAATTTGTATTGGTGGCGAGGGAAGTGCTGGTGGTTCCATGCCAGTCACCTGTTGCTGCTTGGCGAGAGCTGTTGCAGCGTAGCGTGCCAATTCTGCATCCATGGCATCCTCATCCTTCGGCAGGGAATACGATAACAAGAAAAGTTGAATGGCACTAATCGTCCAGAATACACTCAACTATATGTACATTGAAGAACGAAACGTGTCAGTATTCACAGTCGTACACATGGATTCTTGTCAACAATTTGAATGCAACCACTCACCGTGAAATTGAACGAGAATTGACGATCAACGCGAAGGATGGCACTCATGAGTGTAATACTGGACGGGCCAGCCCCACGTGCCAATTGAATAATGAGGTTGGCAGCCGTCAGAGCTGCACCTCGGGATTCAGGCGGATTGACATTGAGCAAGCAGGGGCGTACAGAAACAGAAGGCAGAGACGCAATAAAACCTCCAAGGAACGCATACCCGACAGCCAGAAAACCATGTGCATTCGTGAAATGGCCATTCAGTAGCCCCACGAAAGGAAAGATGCCCAGAAAGGTAGTTACCGCCATAAATACTGGCAGATAGGATCGGTTCCAATCAGAAATTATCTGACCCCAATAGCCACCCAGGATACCACCCGCAGCACCTCCAGCGCCAAATACAGCGACGAGATAGGTTGCATCGGGAACGCTGAAACCTCGTTCTTGCGACAGGTAATCATTCAGAAAAACAAAGATAATACCCCACGGTATCGACGAAAAGAAACCCTGCCAGATAAGTAGCATGTTGGACTGACTGTTGCGCATTGTTTGGCAAAAGCCAGACCATGTGAGTTTCCGCTCGTAACTAGTTCCATGTTTCAGCATCGCTTGCAGTACGGCTTCCTTGCCACCCCGAACGGGTTCTCGCACAAGCAGTAATACTAGTGCAGCGGATACGATTGTCAGGACGGCAGACACATAGAATGCATGAGGCCAGCCCTTGCTGCTACCGACTACGCCAGCGTATACTTGTCCGGCAATGATTCCCAATCCCATCATGGCCGTCAACCCGGACGAGGCTGCGTTACGTTCATGCGTATCAAACAAATCACCAAGTAAGGAGAATGCCACTGGAACTGATCCACTCATGAAGCTACCATTCAGTAGGCGTGCAAAGAAGAGCATGCGGTACGATTGACTTGCGCCCGTCAGCCACGAGGAGAATCCACCCAAGGCGACTGTGAGACAAAATAGATACTTTCGATTGTACACGTCCGCCAGGATGCCAATTCCAGCCGATATGGGTAAACTCAATACACCCGTCGCGAGTGCCACGTTGGCTCCCAAGTAAACGTCACGTTCGGTGTCGGAAAAGCCAAAGTCGTCAGCCATTTGCGTGAGATTGGGTGCCATACAATTTTGAGGAGACCAAATGGCCATGAATGCCAATCCTAGTATCAAGGATTGGGCATGTAGTGTTTCGTGCATTTTTGTTCGCTTCTTGGTCGCACTGGCGGGTGGTGGGGACAGCAAGTCTCGAGGTAGAATCTGATACGCTTCGGGAGATCCCGGTTGGGACATATCGGACAATTCGCCATCGAAGACATGGCTGTCAAACATTGATTCTGGTAATACTTCAGAAGCTGTTGACGATGAAGTTGATAGTTGCAATGATGACGATTGTAGTGGCTCGTGATAATGATGATGGTACGCTGCGTTTGTGCAATCTCCATACATGGAAGTACCTTGATTCGGATAGACGCAGTACTTTTGTTTTTCGCGTCCTCCGAAGACGGACCGTCTGTCTGTACCTAATACTTCCGGGATGTCGGTAGAAATGTCTCTCACATTGCTGTAAGGTATCGTCAAGTCAGAATGCAGAGGAATGATAGGGTCGCAGTGATGTTGGTAGGAGGCGGATGAGTTGTATGTTGCTTCATCCTCGACATACGCTGCCTGGGCTGATTCTGGCATAGTTTGCAGTGCCTGTGATAGATAACTCTCCCTTTGGGGTAGCTTTTCGTCGGGGTAAAGGTCCTTGTCTATGCCCATGCTGCTCCCTCTGCAAGTAGATTCGGTTTATGAGTATTGTTATGAGAGGGTGAAGAAATGCCACCAGGGACGCTGCAAGTGTACTACGTATGAAATACCCGAGTACCAGGTACAAGCACGTAGAGAGGGTCGCATACCATGTGTGACGAGTGTGGAGTATGTCTACACAGTACACAGGAATATAGTGTACCTACCTGAATACCTACATAAGAATATAGTCTACGTACCTGAGTACCTACATACTTGCATTCTGCTGTCGTAAAGTACGTCCTCGTACACCAGTGCTGTACATCTCTCCCTTGCCTGAGTACATACACCTGAAATTTGTGGTTCAGCATTCCTATTCCGAGCGTTGGGCACACTGACAAAATTGACAACCATCCATCGAACGTCGAACGCAAGTCGAATCTTGCTTGTTAAATCTGTGATGGGATCAATCTCAGAGGGTTTAGTGCTACATACTTGAGTACTCAACAATCAGTCAATAATAGTTCCTTCTGACCCTGTCCTTCACCCTTCATCGCCTTTGATGAACCGCATTGCTGCTGTCGTGTTGCTCCTGCTCGTGACAACAGAATGGTCCTGCGCCTGGGTGCCGTCCGTGACAAGTCGAACTCGAACACGACGTGGCGGTGCGTTTGTCGTTGGTGACACCAAGGATCCAAGCAATTCCTTCACAGATGGATCGCCCTATAGCAGGGAACTTGAGGAGATTGAAGAAATGGGTGGTGATCCATTCTTCTTCACTCCACCGCAGGAGGGTGACGACGATCAAACTCTAGATGATCAAGACGAATTTGTCGATGCAACATCAGTGTTATCTCCGTCCTTCCTCTCGGCGGTTGATACGGTAGAAGCTATATCTGCTGTTGAAGAACGATACGCCACGGATGGAAAAGGTCCAACTCCCTCGAAGAAGGCTAGCAAGTTTACTGACAGCCTTGCGTTTGAATGGGACGGCACAGTCGACGAAGATGCTCATTTGGGACTGGATTGAATCCTTCATCCAAAAGTCGCAGACTCTATAATTGATTTTGGAGCGTTCCTCATGCTGGAATTTGTGTCCCAGAAGCAAGCAACCAACAAATTTCATCTCTCCGGGATACGAACAAGGTATCCTAAAATAGTTCTTCCTTTTAGATAACTTTCTGCGCAACTATCTTTTGAGCAAACAGGTTAAGAAGAATATATAAAGGGTTTCCGTGATGTTGGTCGTCTCAAAGTAGCATATGCAGCCCCTTGACCAAGATGGAATGGGGTGTAACAAAGTATTAAGTTGTGACAATCATGTGCATGCATGTCTCTCAAGTTGTTGGCGCCTACCCTGGCGATACTGTTGTACCGGTACCACTAGAGACCATTCGGTGTTAAATTCATTTGATCGATCCAGCCGGCCAAGCGTTATCTGTCAGTTTTACTGTTGAATTTTGACTGAACGAAATTTCATACTTTACAACAGAGAAAATAACGGTCAAAAGTCATTTTCAAAGCTCCGTAACTCGACGAATTCATGTAACAAAGTGATCAGCGTGCACTATGCTGTTCCTTGCATGGTGTTGAATGACATAGTGCACGCTGTCCGAGTAATTCCCAATTTTGACGACGTCGTTTATGGGTGTGGAACAGTACTTCCACGTGGAAGAATAATAGAAGTTGTACTGAATCCCAAGTAGACTCTACGTTAAAAGATTTTTTGTTGTTCTTTTCTTCCGTGGCCGATAATATCCTACTGAGATCTGAGAGCATGACACACTTGACGCAATGAAAAGCGATCATGCAGCGACATCAACTCTACAGGTGTTCAAGAAGTACCGAAATCACATGCCTGACGTTTGGGGCAAACAGAAAAGAAGACTTCCCAGATCACTTCTTTTGTCATGGATGTGACCTTGTTGAAGATGCGGTGATGACGAGCATGAATCGTCATCCAAACCGAAATTCAAAGAGGTACCGATGTACCGGTGGTCACACCGATTTGACAAAACCAACGACTCTGAAGAAACTCTATCGACCGAGTAATGTCCGACCTGAAAGGCCAGCAGGGTCCTCGCTCTCCTTTAAAAGCAACCGTGACAGAAATGATGTCGCAGCTGAGGAAATGAGCATCACTACTTCTGATACGAGGGAAACTACTTCTTCAAGTGTCACGAATAATGTTCAAGGTTCTGAATGTAATTTTGACGAATTGGGCAAATTTGCCGAAAGCATTCATGATAATGGTATCATGACACCAGCACCGCACAGAGATGTATTGTCTTGTGACCCTCGAAGATTGTTTACCGCTGCCGATAGCTTCTCCACATTGGCGGCTCCCAGTTATACTCCAGCACCACCTGCTGATGGAGCGCAATCGGATAATGCAGCTGTTGCCAATGCACCCCTCACCTGCACGACAGTCTCATCAATCTCAACAGGAAATAGTAGCACCGTATATGAACTTGAACTCGAAATCACTTTGCTACGACAACGTTGCCTGGAGCTTGATGAGAGAAATGCATCTCGATAAGACAGTTCAGGTGCTCACGGCGCAAATTGCTGCTGCACATTGTCAGCAACGAGCGCAGCGACAAGAATGCTGGCAGACAGGAAAGAGAAGCAATGCAGATCCATCCTCAAACAAATGATGACTTAAATGTTCTCAAGCAGTATGATAACGATGATAGTAATGCAGCAACTGCCGCAGAAAAACTCAGAAAACAAAGGCTTCGTGTATGTGGCGAGAATCTTCACCTGACACAAACACTCTCCACCCTGATTGAGAACTTTATTTCAAGAACAGATCTTGCGGATCGAAGAAAGTTTCCGGAGTCTCGATTGGCTAAGATAGTTGTCGATAGCGTGACGGTCTTTGAATGGACCCATTCTGAAATTATGCGATTTGCGAGGAGCCAACAGAGAACCACCTCTACTACTACTACTAATGATGAGTATAACACAACAACACAACAGGAACTCACGTCAGCGCTACTGGCAGTGCTTCATAAGAGAAAGCAAGGCCGCCATCGCAGCGACAAAAGGAAAGCAGCCCTGTTGGTTGAATGCGTGTGGGACGATGGTTTTCTCAATGGAGAAGCGAAAGCATGCATAATCGATAAAGTTCGTCAATACCTCCGACAACACGTGTTTTCCCCATGGAAAATACTGAAGGCTATGGACATAGCGGGTTTCAAACTAAGCTTGACAGGGATTGAACTTTTGCGCCGTGTTGAGAATTCATCGAAGTATGGCCGAGGCTCGCTTCCAAGCAAATCTACAATTCTTCGTTCGGCTCGAAAGTTGGAGGCTGCTGCTTCAGCAGTATGTCCATACACCATGATTGGGCGATCATTTTGCACAGACTTGCAAAATGATGAGATTGAAGACAACGTTGTTGGCGAAGGCTTTGAATTTGATGCCATAAAGGTTACGGAGACACTCTTTAGAGCATATGGCTTAATGGATGAAGCCAAGCGACGTCCTGTGGAGTTGGGGCTTGCATCTGACGGAGCGCAGCTTACCAACACAATCTCACATGTTGCGGCAGGCTTGAAGTTCAACAGCGTTGCCATGAGAGATCCCATTACAAAGCAGCCGATGCTCCTTCACAGTCCGGACTCCTGGTACAGAGTCGCAATCTCTGTTTTCCTTTGAGAATTGTCATCGCTAAAGACAGCAAGAAGACACTTGAGGGCTTTCGGTCGCTCTACAAGAGCTTTAATGCTGGTGAAGTTGCAGAGGCATTGGAGTGTCGTCCATTCAAGATGTCATTCCCTGGTGACATGAAACTACAATGGAGTGCACTGGACGAAGGCGGGGCAGCCAAAGTTAAAGAAATTTTGTTACATTTGCCCTTGCCGATCATCAACTATCCACATTCCCCAGGATAAGACAAAATGTCCTTTGTGTATCAACAAGACTGTACTAGGACACGGAGAAGAAGATGGTGAGGACGAGTGCTATCATTACCCTTTTTTCCGATCCGGGTGTCAGAGCAACATTGAATGAAGAGCTCGATGTCCTTACTTCCTTCTTGAAATCCCAGATAATGGAATCATTTTTCCGATGAAGACAATGTAGATAGGAGAGACAAACAAAGAATGCATGTTAGGCGACCAGGTGAACTTACGGTTGTTGGCGATCTACTGGATATTGACTTTCAACCCAGTACAACTCGGGATAAGGCAGCATGGGCTGCGCACATTACTGCCGAACTTTCTGAACGGGGAATGTCCATAAGTGGAATTCTTCAAGAACGCAAGAGCGATTACGAGGTTCTATTGAAAGAACAGCGAGCCCAAGATCTATCTCGTATGCTGAAAGAGAGCGAACCGAAGGAACGAGCAATGTACCTTGTGCTGCAGGCAGTGGTGTGCATCCTTCACTTAGAGAACCGAGTGGGTTTGAAATCGATCGAGAGCATTCTTCGATCAGGTCTCTCCAATTCACAAAAGGGGATTCTTGATTGGACTACTGGAGGAGCAAAGCATCGGCAAGACCAGTATGTGCATCGGATTTCCAATATAATCGGAAGCCAGATTCTTGGAACTGTTGTTGCTCCTGCGCAATGGCGATTTCTCTTTCTGATGATGGAGTGAGTATGGGAACTTTGTCTATGGATAACAATCGGACACGATCCATAATGAATTCGATTGAGCTCCTTATTGAAGTGTCGTTTCCAAATGCACCTGATATCAATAGACTGCGACTGCTTCGTTGTTTTCCAAAGTACAGGGCAGCAATGGCCCTGCTTCGAAAAAATACCGACTTGAATGAAGACGAGATAGCAACATTTCAATGTCTCGTTGATGGTTGGTTCAACGACTGGGTCAAAGTATATGGAAAGGAAGGGTGTACGAACTATACACACATGCTTTCATCCTCGCATGTTATGAAGTACATGCAGGAATGGAAGTGTCTGCATCGGTTTTCTCAGCAAGGGTGGGAAGCATTAAACGCACTCATCAAGTCTTACTTTTTCCGTCGGACAAACCGTGGAGGTTTATCAAGGAATGGTACACGGAAAAGTAAGCTGCTTGGTATCGCAAGGTGGTTGCAAAGGCGCATAATGTGGTACAGCGGGCAAGGCGATGCACTTTTTCTTGATGACGATCATCATGTTGATGAAGAAAATGGTAGTGATGGTTCTGGCGACAGCCGGAATACTGGCAACTGTGATGACAATGATAGCACAAGCGTCGATGACAACAGTTACAACAGCACCGAACAAGACGACTCCTTCACTTTGGAGGATGACGATGATTTCAGTATTTGCACATCAAATAGCGATGTTAGCAATACATCTACTACTAGCAACAACCATGGGCTTGTTTAGCCTAAGTTCATACTATTCGAGCATTTTTTGAATTTGTTGATGGACATCGTCGGCATCGGTGTAGATCACAATCTCAGATGAGTGGACCATCTTTGTTCTCTTTGTTACATTGTCAACAATCTTGTACACTCGCTTTGCATGAATTTCGTTTGTAAACACTCGCTGTATCTGCATGACGTACAAGCCATCCACAAATTCCATTCCTGGAACAATGTCATTCATCTGGTCAACTGAAGAGCTGTCGGAACAAGGGTTTTGTAACGAGCTTGATGTATCTCCTCGTTCGTCGGCACATGCGGCGGCAACTCCAACAGAAGCGAGAGTACCGATGGACTTGTTGGTGACAACCATCTTGCGATATCGAAGGACAATCTTCAGCACACCTTCTGAAGCATCGTATGCCAGATCTATACCATCATCTGTCGTACATCGCCTGAAGGGACCATGATCAGAAGAGCCAGATGTGCCTTTTGCTCCATTTGAATCGGTCTCCTGTTCAGACGGGCACAATATAATGTTCAAGACATCGTTAAAACTCAACGATGACTTTCCGTCACTATACTTTGGTCGCTGTTTCCTTACACCGAATCCAGCCATTATTCCAAACAATCGCCGAAAGGCAATCATTTTCTCTTTTGTGTCGAAACGGATAACGTCCAAAGACCCGACATGCGGACATGAATGGAAAGTGAGTCCCCATGACAGAACGGCTTTCGGTTGTGTGTATCTAACTTCGGGAACACTGTGTATCGTCCCTTCGCAAGCCAAGCTGCTTTTTATGTAAAACCAACTGCAACTTGGCAGCTGAAGCTTCGTCGTTTTCACTGCAAAGTCACCTTGTGACTGCGCCACTCGGCAAAGACTGCGTTGCATATCTTGACGTATCTGTCTGATACTGTTAAAAATCATCTGACAGTGATCCACCGACCACAGTTTGCGAAAATGCTCGTGACAGCTCGGGAATGGGGGACACAAATTCCGAGGAATACAAGAGACGTGTCCCTCAGAATCTATCCGATACTTTAATAGGTAAGCATTGAACATTCCACGACAATCATCGAATGTGTTTGTAAGCAGCACACCACCATCAACCTCAGGAAAAACAAACGACAGCCCAACAACTGCTGACGAAGGAATCCAATCATATGCACAGAGCTGAACAAGTCGCTGCCATGTAGACTCGCCATCACGCGCTTGTGACGACTCGGCTTGATTAAGAACAAGTTTGCTTGAGATCAAGGAGTGATCTTTGAATAGGTTAATCTTCACATATTGAAGTGGCACATCTGGTGGCTGCTGCGATGCTAACTCATCGGGAAATGTTAAATTTGCAAAGTGCTCCAGATTGTCAATTTCTTCGACTGAATCAACCACTTGAATGATTCGACCAACAGATGTTGGGAGCTTCTTCAAAGAATGCACTCCTTGATGATCTTCAAGTTCGTTCATTGGTGTCAATTGTTCCTTGTTGTTTCCCTCCCTTGAAGGCAGAGTTGCCGACGACAAAGGTTGCACTCCATTTCTATACAGGATGAAGCTTCCTGGTGTTATCGAGATCTTCAGGCTTGGAACATAGAGTGTAGTCTTGAATGATGAAGGGCTAAGTTCGTCCCATGATGCTGCAAAAGCACCAGTTGGATGATGCATTCTTGAAGGTGTGTTGCTCCCGTTGTTCACTTATTGTATCTCACTCTTGTGCCCTGCAATGTTGCGATGGGACCGTATCAGCCATGGATGCAAGCCAACAGAACACAGCGCGGGAGAGATCAGAGAGCAAAATTCCGCGAATTAACACACTTATCCAATTTTTTTAATTGCTCAGCTACATTGATGTAGCATGAAATGACCAAAAAGGCGTTAAAGTATGAAAAGGCAGGCGCGAAAATACGGCTCATAACCAAAAATCGATCACCGGAATTAATTGCCAAATGGTCTCTAGTGCTACAGGCACAACACCCTCACGGGATAAGGTGCACTACATAGTACTGCTATAAGGAATTATGAAGTACTGGAGTACTGGTACCGTATGACATTTGTCAGTATAACCATATGATGCCCCTCGTGCTAGTACAAATGCCAGTACTGTGCCGCATCTTTGCTATGCGCAGATATATATGCGTACCATAGTACGATTTGGAATCTTCATTCCATCACATCAATGCCTTTCGCCACAGTACACATACTACCCTTGTCATGAGAGTCGTGATCATCCCCGGCATGGGTTGTAGTCCTGTGCATCAATGCAACTGGTATTCTTGGTTGCAAAAGGAGCTTGTGAAACGAGATGTACAATGCATACTTCGTGATTTCCCCGATCCCAACCAGTGTCGCGAATCGATTTGGATACCATTCCTATTGGACGAGATTGGAATTGATTCAGATACGGTAGTTGTGGGACATAGCAGTGGTGCGGCGTGTGCGATGAGATTGTTGGAGCGACTGTCCGAGACGAAGAAACCAGCGATGAAGGCGGCCATTTTGGTCGCTGCGGCGTATACGGATCTGGGGGATGCCCACGAGCGACGGAGTGAATACTTTTCAAGAGAATGGAAATGGAATGACATGAAGGAAGGTGCACAACAGATTGTGTGCTTCCATGGTACCGACGACCACTTAATACCAGTGGCCGAGGCGAGACATATAGCGGAAAATCTCAAGGGTGATAACTTTGTCTACCACGAGATGGAAGGGAAATCTCATTTCTTCCGACCTTGGAATGAGATCCTAGATGTGTTTGACGAATTAATTGTGTGATGATTATGGGTGGGTTTCAGAGTTGTTGAGTCTGCGGACTGAAGTTCTTTAATTGTTCACGTCGGTCCAGTATTCGATATATGTCGTTATAACACTTTCTTTACACTTTGCGTCACTTCATTCTTGGTTGAAGCTCCATTCGCATATGCTCCTTTCTTGACACCCTCTTCTTCGAGGCTCAATTCCGTCATGGAGGCATCGTGATGCGACTTTGAAGTCGGCGTATCCGGCGACGGATGACTCATCATCCCCTTGACAAAGTGACCCACAACCTTTGGAAAGTCACGTCCAGCCTTCAGTGCTTCTCGTTCCATACGCTTCGACAGCACATTACTCAATGCTTCGACGTGGTCATCTAAATCTGGTTCGTGACAGAGTTTCTTCAAACCGACAACTATCACGTTCGCGGCAGCATCCACAACTAGAGGATGATTCAATATCTGCGCCGTGAACCAGGCGATGGCATGGACTGCTACATTCACAATGGCATGACCAAGGTCCGACAAGAACTGCATGAAACGTAGTTGTTGCTTTGTTGTGTACGGCTCGTACTTGTTTGCCAGCAACATCACAATAAAACGATGCCACACTGCGTAACAGTTACATCAGTCACATGGAACAGCAACCAGATTTTTCGAAAGCGTTCCACCGATTCTTTCCGCGATGATCGAGGTGCACGTCGAATATCTACGATGACCGTTTTGAGTCGAATTGATCGACCATGTCAGATTTCGTCGACCACCCATTACAAACGTGGTCAGTGGAGTACTATACGTATGATACAAGGTACAAGTACCGGTACCAAGTCTACCGAGCACTTTCCCGCAGAAGGCGGGGAATACTACTGTCTACGGTATGATTCAGGGATGCAGCAGGGTCATGCGGACAGTGGGCCATTGATCCACAAAATTGGTCGCACGTCGCACCAAACATGTCATGTCAATGACGTTCATGTATGCCGTTCTTTCTGCTTCATGAGGACCCATAGTTGGAAACCCACTGCAGGTAGACGGTCCCAGCAATTAAATTACCGTGTAGTGTCATTGGGATTCTGGTTCCTTGGAGTGCTTTTTGTGGTCTGTCTCGGGGTGAATCACCTTGCGTTCCAAAGAACTCAACAAGGCAAGCACTATGAAGAAATCAAAGAATTTGGTGTACCACGAACGAGTATTCAGACCGTCACAGCAGGCGCAGAGTTACCCGTTGTGGACATATCAGCTACGACACCATCCACAATCCGGAACACTAAACTTCGATTGGACTGGACGAACCTTCCTCCGCGGTCTGAAATTGCGAAACAACTTCAGAATCTGCAACGAAATTGTTCCTTGCCCTATATGAAATACGAGTGGCGAAGTCAGGGGTACGGGATGGGGTCTGATTTGCACGTATGGGGAAATAGCTTGTGGGCGGGTTTAATTTTTTCGCATCGACTGAAAAGTCCTAACCGTTGGATCTGGACTCATATGCAGGCATGTAAAGGAAAATCATCGTGGGATTGTTATTTCCCAGCCGTAGAACCGACGTGTCCGGACGAAACCTTCCGACCGGGACGCATCATTGCGGGAACATGTCAAAAGATCATTACATGGCCCCCAACGTATGAGGTCGCCGACTTTCGCGCCGCGGCAACAGAATTTGTGTTCTCGTCACTTTCTGATATTGTTATCCGGGAAGCGGAGAGACAACTACAGGCTGTCTTTGGCGACAATGGAGTCCCAGCGAACCTTATCACAGTACACGTACGATGGGGAGACAAAGCGCTTGAAGGATCTAGAAAGAACAATCCGATTGATGGCTTTATTGCCGCAGTTGAGAAAATTGTACAGGAAAGGAAGATTGATTCGGTTCATATCCTACTTTGCACCGAAGATCCATTGGCAGAAGCAGCGTTTCGGAATGCGGCACTGCCAACGTGGTCAATATATTTGGATCACTTCTATACTGAGTTCCTCCCATATCGAAAAGATCGTGAAGTTGTCTACAACGTTCCTTCGTTCATTACCATGGATCTCAAGGGAAAACCTGGATTATGGGCTTTGGGTTCTTTGTTAGTCGCCATGGAGGCCAATTACTTCGTCATGACTACAAAATCGAACTGGGCTCGTCTGATGAACGAGCTTCGAAAGAATGTTATTGATCCGCGATGTGACGGCTGCACTTATATGGTTGACCTCGAAGAAGGGGAATGTTAAAGTCTGTAGCGCCAATCAGGTATCATACTCTATGTACTGGTATTCCCTATTATGCATCGTGCGTGTGCTGACATGCATGCATGATAATACTGCAATCGCTGCATCGCACTATCGATTCCGTCTTTGTACTCCAGTACTCCAGTATAGCCAGTCAACAGTACTGGATAGGCTGTTAATCGTAAAGACGGACGAAGCCGTGGCAAACATGGTTTTCAACCTGGAGCGAAGAGAACTAAATTTCTCATTTTCTAGGCGTTCTGAATCGGGTGGATCGGTGGATCGCACAATTTTGATTAAAATCAATTGTCTTCCTGTATGTATGATTGAAAGCAAATACAGACTACGTCATCTGTCCACCGTCTTCCGAGCGCCACGCGCCTTGTCACAAAAATTTCAGAACGCGATGTCGAGTGTTGTCAACATCCAATGAGAAGTGTCAATTTCCCCCCCAACTGCCCGCGGAGTGTGCGTTTGAGCGAGCGAGGTGACGAGTTGCTGCCGGTCTTGATCTCTCCTATGACTCTCTGCAACACGCGTCTAGGTTTCTGAAGACGATCGCTCCTGCTTATTGAACGACGACTTTTGCCCATCGCATCGAACCCTTCTCAATCATCTTGATCAACCCGATGGCGGCAGTAAACAGTGGCTTTCGAAACGAAAGTGTAGGATTCTCATCCAATCTTCCTGACTCGGAGTACGATGCAGGTACATTCGAAATAGGGAGAACGTACACGGCGCCCTTCCATTAGCTGGTTTGATAATGATCCAGATCTTGCTGATTCTGACGATGGTAGTGCGCTGCAGAGGATCGAAAGGATGCAACTTCGAAAGCAATCACCCAAGATTCGGCGCCGCAAGAAGCGCAGCAAGGTTCCAGTCGACCCGATTGCTCAAGAACTTGAAGACGAAGCGCTGTTCTACCAATCCCAACTTACTCCGGATGAAGTGTCTCGTCAATTGGAAGCATCCACAACAAGAATTCAGCGAGCAACGGATCGCTTCCTCGACGTGCTTGAAAATATGCGTGAGTCCAACTCGTTTCATGCAGTCGATGTGCTCTTTGGAGACCAAGGTCATCCAGTGTCCAATGAAATCAAGGACGCCATCGACGACGGGTTCTCAACGCTCCATCGATGCTACAATTACTGCATACAGAATCCTTCGGCAAGCAGGTTGCATCTCAAACCATTGGGTGCACAAACCAAGGCCTTGTTGATGGCATTCCTCGCGCTCCCTCCGCTTCCCAGCAACTATATCCAAGTGGTGACATTCTGTGGCGCGTTGGCTCAGTACTACGGGTGCCACCACCTTGTGTCTTCCAGCGATCATGCAGTGGCACATTTTTACAACTTGCTTCGCTATCTACAGGTACAACAACAACCAGATGACGAGGACACGTTGGAGGCGCTGTGCGAGCCAACCGAAATTTTGTTTCGTAATCATCAAGTTCTACTGAATGAACTCATTACGCCTCCAGCGATCGCTGTGCAAATTGAAGCGTGTCTGGGAACCCGTATGCACAAGTTACTTGTCAACCGCACAGGCTAGTTTCAACACTTCCCCCAGGATCATCACTCTACACGGCTACCATCTCACGGCAACGCTCGAGGGTTGTGACGCTTTCACTGTCAAGTCAATGATTCAGCCGCAGCATGCGAGAGCTCTTGCTTTCAAGTACCTGGTACTGCACATGGAAATTTGTGTGCCTCTTGTGGTCCGCTACACACACCACCGACCAGTCCAGGCACCACTATTCACGCGGGTTATCCGCCATTCACTGACCAGTCCCCTATCCAATATGATTCGAGCTGGTAATTGAAATCTCTACCAAGCCTCATTGATCTCCATTTCCGCGATTTTTTATTTCAAGATCACGATATAAGTTAGCGCATCATGTGATTGGAGTGCAACCACACGGATATGGCTGCGAAGTGGGCGCAACGTATCGCCGTGCTCAAAGAATATGTTCCAACATGCAGTCATGCGCAGAACGTGTTTCCACCTTGCTCGTTTGTCGGAAGAGCACGGCAAGTGATTTGTGGGATATGGAGCCGTACGCCAGCGATGCAGTCGTGACGTATCCATTCAGTTGAGCACAAACTAGACGGTTGCGATCGAAGCAAATTGTCGATGCCATGGCGAAGTAACATCTACTGATGTTGTTGCCCAGCCACGCAGCGATGACGCTCTAAAACGATGACCATTGTCGAAAAGACATCTAGAAAAAGAAGGGAATTCGTTTTGATTGTAGATAAGTCTATCGAATGTACCCTTGATCTCCATATGGTAACGGGTTGTGTATTGCCAACCATTTGCAGAATTTCTTGAAGGTGTCACACCTAGTTGGTACTTCCGTTCCTTTGCATGGAAGAGGATTGCAGTGCCCAGCTTTATCTTTGGCTGGCAGAAACGTGTTCTTGATGAATCACATTGCACATTGCTGGTGCTGTTGACTGCCGCTTGCTCCATCGGGGTTCCGATGAGCTTTTGTTTGACTGGATCATCAAGGAAGACCTGTTGACAGCAGGAGTTGATGACGCCGTCCCCTACTTATGATTAACATTAGTAGTACGCACATGACAAGGCTGCGGGCGGTAAAAATGAGAAAGAAACCAAATTGAGATCCTACTTTCAGTTTCGTTGCCTCGAGAAACGGAAGGATTGGCTTTAGCCAATACCATGAGCTCAGACACGGGTCCCTGCGGTAGAGTAGACTCATGTAGTATGACATACAAACTGCAGAATACACCCGACAACAGGTAAAACTGCAAATTTGAAAGGCAAGCTTCGAACTTGCTGTTGTGTGCATTAACATTTATTGTCTCCAATAACGAAAGTGATCTTGAGCATCGTTGAAGTACTGAAGTACCGTCGTACATTCATGTTGACTAGGGTCTGATGTTGATCTTGCGATCTTGCAAGGCCATTCTTCAATTGATGTCCATGGACATTGTGCCTCCTACATTTAAAACAGATTTAGTGTCTGTGACTCCGATTTCGGGACTCATCTCAGAGGTGAGAACAAAACAGAAAATTGCGCTCCAACATCTATGTATGCATACACTCGTAGTGCGAGGAAAGGACAGTCATAGCAAACTCAATTGAGAATCACGAGTAACTGGAATTCCGCTAAGGTAACTATTTTTGTAGACGAACTCCATGACTGTGCTCACAGCATGACCTGCTGACTCACGAGCGACTGGAATATTCACTTGGTGTTGTCACAATGAATGCAACATTACTATTGTATACCAGGTACTCCCACAGCTATAGACCAGGTAAGGAGTTCCATGTACAATTGCATGGACACTTAATCGCATACTTCGAGTCTTGATGTGTGGGCTCTTACACATTTATCGACATTTTTTATCCCAAAACCTCTTTTTACTAGACTTAACATAATTTATCACAATCACATGCATACACACCCCCAACCCCCAGGGCTTTCAACTGCAGACGGACATATTTATTCACGAGTCATGCCCTCGGTTAGATGAATCGGCAGAACAAGAACTATAGACACCTGACACCCGACATCACCTTACAAGACGCTACTGGGGATGCCGAGGTGCAACCCCTCGTCCAGATGGGGGGAAAATCGAAGATCACTTTCAGAGTTCATAAAATCATTCTGAGAACTCAGAACAAGTCAAGGTGAAAAATCATGAAGGTTTGTCTTGTCGTTCTTGTTCTTACCCAGCTTGTTGCCGGTGTCGTCGCTCAGGAGGCCGACCAGGAGGAGCGTGGGCTGCTGTTCGGGCTTCTTAGCGGCCTTCTCTTCCCAAAATACCCAACGACCAGTCCGCCAACGCCAAGACCGACTCTTCGTCCTACGCCCAGTCCATACGTGCCGGCTGTCCCGGCCGTGCCTCCACCTGCTCCCGCCCCATCTCCACAAGCGATTGCAGATCATATGAAACTCGTGGGTGCCAAAATTCGCGCGACGATCACGAGCAATGAAGAGATTGCTGCCACCTACCTTCGACTCGGCTTTCACGACTGCGTCCCCAACGGTGCTGCGGGCGGTTGCGACGGATGCATCAACCTAAAGAATGAAGCCAACAGTGGACTTCTTCCAGCAGTCCAGACGTTGGCTCCCATCGTTGCCGAGTTCGAGAACAAGGTTCTCGGAGTCTCTCGCGCCGACATTTGGGCCTACGCCACCCTTCTTGGCGCCGAAGTTTCTCAAAACGAGATTGTCTTTACCGACTCTTTCGTTGTCGGTCGGAAGAACTGCGAGGTTGTTGGTACCTGCAGCAGCAAAGATCCTATCTTCTGCGCCTCAAACGGACCTGACCAATTAAGTGACTTCCCAGATAGTGATTTGACTACTCACCAGCTGCTCGCCTTCATGCTCGATCATTTTGGCTACAATGCTGATGATACGGTCGCGATCATGGGTGCGCATTCCATTGGACGCGCACTACCTGAAAACACCGGGTACCAAGGACAGGAGGGGTGGGACAACGACCACAAGAAGCTAGGTACGATGTTGTCTTGTCAATTGTTTGTACGTTAGCATTGTTATTCGACCGCTCTGACCCATTTGCTCAAACTTAACACTGAACAGACAACGAATACTACAAGGCCCTCGTCGGACCTCCTGGTGCCCTTTTTGACGGTCCTGATTGGTTCCCTCTTCAGGTGCTTTCGAGTGGGGAGTGGCAGTGGGTGCCCGCGGGCAAAGGAGACCCGCAGGTTGGCACCCTAGGCTTCCCAACCTATTTGTTCGGCGGGCTATTCGGCTCTGGTAAGTTTTCGCTGGCGCCTTACCTCCTTGATCCACTCAACACTGGGTGGCAGTGGTCAGGCAAAGGCGAAGTTCCACCCTTTATGCTGAATGCCGATATTGCGATTGTCCGTGATCTTGGAATTGGGAACAAGCTGGAGGAGAATGGCAGGCCTCTCTGCGCCTTCCGCTTCCCGGAACAAAAGAAATGTCCCGCGGCGGCAACTTTGACCAAGGCTGGAGTTTACAGGGAGAATAACAGTGTGTGGCTTGCAGACTTCAAGAGAGTCCTCTTAGTCATGGTCAAGAAAGGTTTGAAGTAGTCAAATAGACTACTGGAGTGCATTTCAAGAAGCGAAACCATGAAGCACTTGGTGGATGCTGTGCTTCGAAAAAATCGAGTGATCGCTACCCGTGTCTCGGGTCTGATGATGGCAGACTTGCACTGGGTGATCTACATAGGATGCGAATGCGGGAAATAGGTAAACCATTTATGATTTAGGCAAAGAGGTTAAGGCTCTACTGATTACCACAGTTATAGTTGGAGTTCCGGTGCACACCAGGATTATAGGAATGATAGAGTTGAGTGATGTCTGACATCTGCAATGTGAGTCGTCATTGCAACCTACTTGTTCGATCTGCAGTTGTTGCGGACACACTCGAATGGTGCCAATGCAAGGTTGTCCTGAGCGCGTAGAGTCAGTGTTGGGTGCGAGTAGTTGTACCTGCTGGAGTAGACGAAGGAAGGGACTGTGTCCTTCGCATAGTACCTGTACTCCTTTTGTTGAACGCAACACAAACGGGGTCAGGCCTGATGTGAGAGACATTTGTGCCGTATTACTTAAACGAAGGCAGGACTCAGAGCAAAATGGATGGCTGACGGCTCGTCATTGTCAATAACATCAGAGTGTCGCAACTTTTGAAAGATGAGTGATCAAATTACTTGGTAACATTTGCTTCATGGAAAGAAAATCGGACTTTTCACCTGCACAAGTTCTCGATACGATTTCTGTTCCCCAGGAACAAACCCGTATAGAGAGGCGTATTCATGAAGCTCCAAATCGTGTGAGTACTCAATGTACAATTCTTCTCCCGAGGTGAGATCACGCCGTGCTATAACGATCACTGCCCCCTTTTGGGCATCTGTCACATGCTCAACATTGGCGTCCTCCGAATGTTGCGTCATGTCCAATAAGGGTATGAGCTTGCTGCTGTCAACACTGTCGTCCTCAAAGGATCTTGAAAGAATAGACGCGTAAGCAGCTCGTAGAACCTCATCCCATATTTCTTTGGATGGTAGCTCCAAGTTTTTTTCGGTTTGCATGACTTGCCACAAAATGTCCATCGCACTATCTGTGTCTTCGCGCAATGATAAGACCTTGTCATAGATGTTCGAGCCCTCCAGAGTCTTGACGTCCTCGTCCGACAACCACAGGACATGATCCATATCAGCTATATTCGTCGGAAGCTTGCAAAGATATGGATACCAATGTGATTGCTTACCCTTCAACATCTCCATCCGACAAATCCAGCTAAAGATGCCATTCTACCTGCTGCTCCACCCTCATCGCTCAGGTAGCAAAAGGCGTCTCCCAACACCTCATCACTCCAAGCGTTTTCCACCGAAATCACATGTGTCTCTGGCACAATCAGCAGAACCTCTCCCCGCGCCACGTCCGTCGTGACAAAGAGTCCCTGACCACCACCAGAATACTTGGATGTACCAATGGACAGCTGCAACGATAGCTGCGAGTTTCGGTCATCCGCTCCCGCTATCCAATTCAACAGAGCGTCGTAACCATTGCTGTCACGAGACGAAAACATTCGAGAAGACTGCATCCATTGGAAATGGGCAACTACCGAGATAGTGAACCCGACACACTGACTAATCCAAAGGAAGGACAACGCCAGCGAGATCGTTCTTCTGGCATCCATTGTTCCTGCTTATAACATCGGTAAGTGATACATAAGTGGTCGGGGTCACGACATCGTCATAAGTCAGATTTGTCGCGGTCGAACGTCAAAGGACGGATGGAAGGATTCTACCAATCAGAATAGTCCGACGCTTTTTGATGGCGCTGAGTCTTGAGTCATGAGTCATGACTTTACTGTAGTACTGGAGTAGGAGTATGCTGGAGTACGTCGTGCAATACGCCAGCACACACGTAATCGAGATTTTGCAGCCAGACTCTCAGTGAAACTTATCAAAAAATGGAACAAACGTAGCGACTTTAGAGGCGATGCATGATGGACAAGCTCTCCAATTAAGATATGGTGCCAACACAATGACTTAGCAACCCGCCTCCATGCGACCGAAATTTCCCGATTTGAAACAATGTGGCTGACTGAGATTGTAAGTCAAAGGAAGTGATATGATCAAACTCGACTATAGTACTCCAGTACTCCCTCACTAATCACACCACAATTAGCTCTGTTGGTAGGATTGGACCAATTCCACTGAGTCTCTTCTCACAATACACTGATCACACCATTAATGTCAAGAACATCATCAACATCCAAAGGACAAACATCAATAAGCAATATGACATTGGAAACTACAAAACTTAGTACACCAGCACATGCAATACTGTTAACTGTGGTGATATGCGATGCCACCACATTGAAGCATGCGTACTCAGTAGCTTGTTTTGCACATTAGTGACAAATGTCTTTCAGTCTCTATACCCTATTTGCATTAAGCAGGTCATCCTAGTCATTTCACACAGTACTCATACACGGTACGTAGGAATTTGTGTACAGTACATGGTTAAATGCAAACAAGCTGAGTTTAATGCATGTTCTTGGGTATTTAATGTGTCTTTCATTTGGCATAAACCCTTGAACTGCTGAGGTCAAAAAAGTGATCATCATGTCCAAAAAGGTTTCTACTAAGTTTGATGAATGGGATGTCAACATGCAAGGCAGAATACCATGCTGTGTGGGGGAATGCTTTTAGGTCTACCAAAGTATGATGTGTCAAATTCATTGTAAGTGTGTGCACAACACTTCCTGAGAACAAAAGAAGTTTCAATTCCATTTTTTATCATCATTTCTATTTGTTTGTTGCTGATGCACCCAGAGGCTTGGTGTAGGGTTTAGTTGCCTTTTGCCTGCAAGCTGAGAACATACTGTCAAATGAAGTGGGGAAGAAGGTATTTTGCTGAAAGTTTACGACTGTATATCTTTCCTCACTATGTAGGGACAAAGGGGTTCAATGAGGTCGGGGCTACAACCTAGGAGATCTTGGAGATTGCCTACAAGAAAGCCACTCCATAGTATGGGAAAGGCCGGCATGCAGTTTTTACACAATTTCATTTACATAGCTACTACATAACTCAATGCTACCACATGAGGATGTAAATAGGCTCCAAGCCCCAACTTAACAAGAACCTGACACACAATGTAAAATGTTTGTTTTTATCATGTGTACAGACAGCTGAGTCTTGAATCACAAATGAAAACCCCCTGTTTTCCAGGTTCCATCAAACACAGGATCCTTTTGCTTTCTTTCCAACTTCTCTGTGTCTCCGACTTTATCAGGTTAACAATGATGGAATGAGTACACAAAATCTACGGTAGAGTGGTAGAGAGGAAAATCACAATGCTACTGCTTTGAACACTGAAATGACCTATCGTCTATGAAACAGTACAGCGACATCCAGGTACAGGTGGTCTATCATAGCAGGTACTCGGGTACAAAACAGTGGTACCAGAGTACTCCGAACATGTTGTACCTATATGACGTTTGTCGTTTGACATTTGCCACATGTGTCATATACAGGCCACTTTAATAGTGGCCGACGCCACTATTACCACTATTAAGCTAATAGTGGCGCCGTCAGAAAGTTAATAGTGGCTAATAGTGGTCACGTGCCAGTGTACGCCAGAAACACTACTACAGTAGGAGCCACAGGTACAAGTAGTACTAGTCTACAGTAGGAATACGCTGGATTGAAGCATTGTAAACTGCTTGGAATGCAGTAGAATGCAGAATGCCATCCACCAAAAGAAAGTCTATAAGACCAGTTCAGCAATCATTCTTCACTTTACTTCAGAGAAGTCACTCTCAACAATTGATGTCCCTGGAAACAATGCAGTGGCTAAGAAGCCTCCACTCAAAGTCTTCACATCATGACTGAAATGTAAACAGAATTGATGTGAAACTGAAACTACTGACTGTGCTGTCTGTGCATCCACTTGCTCACATACTGTGAGGCCATATGCAATGGCATGGCCTTCATTGAACAGTGTCTTCTGCTCTTGTTCGGGAGTCATGATCAATGAAGTGTGTGCTATGTACTAGTACTGTACTAGTAAAGTTAAGGTGTGCAAATGCGCCGTAGTATGGATTCTACGTAAAAAAACTCGTTAATAGTGGCGCCACCAGAAAGGTTAATAGTGGCTAATAGTGGTTTTTGCCAGAAAATGCCACTATTAAAGTGGCCTGGTCATATATATAGATATTTGTGTGCCTTTCGATTTTATGCGATCTGCTCTCGTAAACAATATTGAGGACGACTTCTCGAACAACAGCCAGGCCCAAACGACGGAAGCCATTGAAGATGATCTGTACCATGTACTGGTACAATGTACCACGGTTGTCGTACAAGTAGCACTGTATAGCGCTACTATGCATACGCCGTACCGAATAATTCTCCTCCCGGATCGCAGGCTTTCATCTCCGATCTCCATTCCACGGATGCTGCGTTCCACTGTCCGCATGGTACACTTGTACTTGTACTTGCTTATGACATCGACAGAATTTAACCACCGAAATGACCGAATCCAGGATCCGTGATATCTCTACCTCATCGCATAAGTATTATACAGGTCCTTCGTGATTAAAACACATAGGAAGATGATGTCACGGGACGACAGATGTTGAAAGCGAAAACCTTAACTTAAGGGACTGGGAAACTGTTGCCGATGATGACCAGAGTCACATCTGCCCGAATCACAATTTTCAGCGTCGGTCAGGAAGGAAAAGATGATGAAGCTGTCTCTCTTTCTTCTCGTCCTCGGTCTATCCGCTGATGGGACCTCCGCCCAGTCATTCAACTTCTGGAACTGGTTCCGTAAAACCAGGCAGCCGACCCTGCGACCAACAGCGCGTCCTACCAGGAAACCCACGGAAAGGCCGTCACCATCGCCAACTAATGCTCCCGCACCCTCCGTAACCCAGTCACCAACGGCTGCTCAATCTAATGCCCTTAACGATCACTTAAATCTGATCAAATCAAGAATTCGCGAAACCATGGCACTCAACCCCAGAATTGGAGCCACATACCTTCGCTTGGTGTTTCATGACTGTGTCCCGAACGGTTCAGCAGGTGGTTGCGACGGATGCATCAATATCGCAAACGGCGCTAACTTCGGACTCAAGCCCGCTGTTGACGCGTTGGCTCCCATTGTACGAGACCTTGAGAACTTGAGTCTGCGGGTATCACGTGCTGACATTTGGATGCTTGCTGGACTTCTTGCGGCAGAAGACGCTCAAAGCGGTGTGTCCTTCACGGATAACTTCCGGGTCGGTCGCAGGAACTGCGAAACTGTCGGTACTTGCACCAACAGCTTCCGCAGGGTGTGCGCTAGCAGCGGTCCTGATCAGCCAGGTGATTTCCCTTCGCCACACTTTACGACACACGACTTGATTGACTTTATGAGTGTGCACTTCGGATACTCTGCGGATGATACCGTCGCCATCATGGGAGCCCACACCATGGGAAGAGCATTGCCAAGTAATGCCGGTTTCGATGGGAAATGGGTCACCAACGAGTTTGCACTGAGTAAGTTCTAACACGCATACCACTTTACCCACTTTGCGATCTAATCTTCGATGACTAACCGTGCTGTACGATCATCTGGCACCACCGACAGACAACGAGTACTACACCGAGATTGTCGGTGATCCTGTCCTTGCCGATGCGCCAGATTGGACTCAAATGACAGTTGCGTCTTCCAATGCAGTTCAGTGGACCCAAGGAGGAGGCAGCCCGCTGTTGATGCTCACTGTGGATATCGCACTTGCCCGAGACCTAGGAAATGGCGGCCTGTCAGGGGTTACTGCAACGTGCGCCTTCCGTTTCCCGGAATCGAACCGGTGTCCGTTGGCGGATACGTTGACTAAGGCTGGAGTGTACAGGAACAACAATGATGAATGGTTGAAAGATTTCAAGAGGGTGCTCATCGTCATGGTTGAGAAGGGTCTCGCCTGAGGGATATTCAGGACACCTGTGACCCAAAGTAGTACCTCTTTAATAGTCCCGATGTCAAGCTACGGTGAAGTTAAACTTTAACTATACCGTTACATATATTGCTCCCCGGTGTGGCTTTGACGGAATATTCTGCATGTGCGTAAGCTCATTGATACGCTCTACCGCCGCAACTCGGAGATGCAGGTATAGGTAGCAACACAAATCTTGCATACTTTTATGTTGGTCTGAAGTAAGTGTCAGCCTTTCCCAAAAGGGAAACCATTCCCCCCCCCCCCCCCCCCTCAAAGGTTACAATTACCACAATCGCAGCATCTGTTGCACCGTATCCGGTGATTTCTGGGTACATGAATCTAGTCGTTGAGCATCCTTTCAAAGATTTCTCTCTCGTGCAGGAATGTGATCCCCCCTTCTGCTTCTCCCTGACAAGAGTATGAATTAAAATCCTATAGCACAACCATCGGCCCGGCCATCCGACCCAGCCCACAAGACTGCTGTCTCCGGGTCTTTCTTGATGATTTGTGCTCTGCCGAAGACACTTCTGGCATGTCCCGTAACGTTGGTTTCTAAATGATGCCCCTTTGATTGCAACTCGTCCAACACTTGGTCTTGAATTCCATGTTCTAATCGAACAACACCATTCATGGTGCCATCTGGAATACAGAAGCGGGGCATGTCAATGGCCTTCTGAGGATTCATTCCTCCGGCCACCATATTGATGGTAAGCTGAAGATGACCTTGGGGCTGCATAAAACCACCCATATTACTTAGTGTAGCATACAGAAGGTCGTCCCCAGTGGCTGCATCTGTACGAGTCAGCATAGCAGGAATAATAGTATGGTACGGTCTCTTCCCTGGAGCCAAGCAATTTGCGTGTTCCGCGTCAAGCGAGAAATTGAAACCTCGATTTTGAAGACTAAAGCCGCAACCCTCTGGGACCATGCCGGAGCCAAAACCCATATAATTCGAGTTCACAAAGCTAATGGCATTACCTTCGTCGTCCACCACTTGGAAACTGACCGTGTCGCACGATGACAGCGCGGTATCCTCGTGGCAGTTGGCTCGCCTTGGATCGAATCGTTGTTCGGCACGACTTGCAATGCGCTTTGGATCGAGCAACCACTCTGTCGAGATGGTGTGATCGGGACACGTTACGTATTTGCGTGCATCGGCAAAGCCAAGTCGCATCATTTCAATTTGTACGTGCCATGCATCGGCTGTCTGACCAACTGTCTCCGGTGTCAGTGGAGGACACAATCCTTTATCTTCAAGATGCTTCAATCCACTAAGAGCGATGAGAGACGCAATGCCTTGTCCATTGGGTGGAACTTGCCATAATTTCACGTCTCGGTAGGATTGTGAGATAGCTTGAGGAAAGAGTGACGTATGTTGATTCATATCATTCAACGTCATGACTCCACCGTGCTTTCGAATTTTTCGATAATGGCACGGCCTGTACGGCCGTTATAGAATCCTTCCGTTGCTCCCAAAGAGCCCAATTCCCTCAATACTCGTGCCATATCAGGATTGCGAAATATCTCTCCCACTTTTGGAGTATCGATCCCATTCACAGTCATGGGTATGTCACCACCGTCCTCCACCCATTGTGCCAATTGATCCCTCCCCGCAGCCCAGTGATGGGCAGTAACGTGTGTGACAGGGAATCCTTCTTCCGCCAGTTGGGCGGCTGGTTCCAAGAGCTGTGCCAATGTAAATTTACCCGACCCGTGTTGTAGGATCGTGTCTTCCCACCCACGGGCAGCACCCGGTACTGTGACTGCATGTGGCGAGTACATGAAGGCACTGGTGGGGGATCCCCCAGCACAATCCTGAAGGACACGTTCCAGTGTCAATTCGTAAGGCGCTTTCCCTGATCCGTTAATGGCATGCACTTGCTTGTCCTTGGCACTGTAATACAGACAGAACATGTCACCTCCCAAACCAGTCGAACAGGGTTCTGTCACCGCCAAGGTTGCAGCGATTGCCACAGCTGCATCTGCCGCATTGGCGCCTTTCTTCAAGAAATCAATACCAATCATGCTGGCAAGCGGTTGACTCGTTGCCACACATGCGTGGCGACAAAGAACATCTGAACGACGAGAGACAAATTGGAAATCAGGGTCATGTTCGTGAACATCTACTTTCTTGCTTGCGGTAGTTGCTGAATGCCAATCGCCCATGACGAATGATGAATGGTGCAGTTGGTGAGTTAGAGTTGATGAATGTGCCGTGTTACGCAGGGTCACGAATGCAGATCTGTTCTGATGTTGGTCACACTCCCATCGCTTCGAAGGTCGATGCGATAATAGATGTGAGCATGCGTCAGAGGTCACATCAGTTTTGTCTGGGTCAGGAGTCAGGAGTCCGTCAGGAATCGGAATGCATAATGCATATACTGTATATATACAGTACCAGTAGGCACAACCAGGGGCCAGGGGGTCGTCATGGCGTACTGGTACCTGGTACTTGTACTACCGTAGCGATGGATGTAGTAGCAGGTCCTACAGTACTCCAGTACATGTTCAGTCTTTCCTACTACTACTATACTACGGTAGAGGACTTGCGACTCACAGAATTTGCAAAACGTGCAGCTTGCAACTTGCAACTTGCAACTTGCAACTCATGTATGCATATGTCATAGACCCTAATTGTTGTCGTGCTACATGCAAGGCAATGCAAGGTATACATAGAGTAGTTCCGACGTAGAGTTGCGCTGCATGATGAATGTGTCGCCTAACAATGGCCGTGCCACTTGTCGGTGATGACCATGCCACGACAGTCAGTGGAGGAATTTGATATTGTTGTGATGCACGTTGCGTTGAAATCCTCTTGAATTTGAATGAAGCGATCAAACGACGGAGCTATATACTGCTGAAAATGACTTGGAACGAATCCCCACACGAGAGGGAGGGAGAGTGAGAAAAGTGATTTTTCTCAAACGTTGGGGCAATGTCACGTTGACTCGTCACTCCCGTTTCGATCCCGTCTGGAGCATCACATATAATCCTTCCCAACTGAAAGCGTCGTCGTCATAACGCAAAGCGAAGCCCCTTCACACACTACCACTACTCATCCTGTTACTACGATGACATACTACAACCCTGTCTAATCCATAATCACTTGTCGGGTTGTGGGATCCAATCAAATCACATACATCAATTCTCCACAAAAACAAGAAACATTGAGCAACGATAGTATGATGGCACAGGAATCAAACGCTGTTACTACATCGGTGACAATGTCAATCCCAACCGAAGTTGGAAACCCTACCGACGAGTCCGAATCAATAGAAATGCCGTATCGAGCGACGACTTGTGGAAATGTAACTGAATATATGGTTGGGTCGGATGTGATGAACAACTCCAATGACGATGACGACATTCATGACGAAGCCATTATGGCTCTGCACGTTGCTTGTCGTGATGGCGATTTGACCCTGGTGAAGGATCTGATTGAGAATTATGGGTACGATACTGAAGGTACGGATGAGTTTGGGAGCACTCCCATTCACTATGCCATTCGCTTTGGTCAATTCCATGTACTCCAGTATTTGGTCGAAGACGTTCAAGCTAGCATGGACTCGAAGGATTCAGATGGATATTCGCACTTGCATTTGGCCATTTACTGGGAAGAATTTGAAATTGTCAAATATCTTTTGGAGGAACACTCATTTGATTCAAAGTGTCGAACGAATTGCAACTTGACTCCTCTGCATGTAGCAGTGAAAGAAAATCAATTCGACGCTGTTAGGCTTTTGTTGGGACCGCCTTATAGCGCAGATTTGGAGGCGGTGGATGATTCATGCATGACACCACTGCACTACGCTGCTAGAAAAGGAAATTTAGAAATTGTGCGGTATTTGATGGATGAAAAGGGTGCTGACAAGGGAGCGAGGACTGTTGAGCAATACAACGCCCTTCATATTGCCACCGAGTTTGGCTCGTCCGACATTGTCAAATACTTCATTGACGAACATGGAATGGACCCTGAAGATCCAAGCGATGATGGTTGGAGACCAATCCATCTGGCGTGCAAAGAGGGATACCTGTCCATGATCAAATATCTTGTGGAAGAGCAAACAGTTGACGTTCAAGCACGACTAGTTTTTGGCTTTGAACCACTCCACATTGCTTGCGAAGAAAACCGTGTGTCAGTTGTGAGGTATTTGATTGACGTGTGTGGTGTCAACGCTGATGCGCAAGACGACAATGGGTTCACTCCTCTTCACTGCGTGGCAAGTAGGGGACATGTTGAGGTCATGCGTTATTTGTTGGAAGAGCAATATTTGGATCCGGAGTGCAGGGACTTTGAGGGTGGGACTCCTTTACATGTTGCTTGCCAAGATGGCCGACTGAATATAGTTAGATATCTCCTTGAAGATCGAAGGTCCTGTGGTACCGTCGTCGATGCTGAGGGACGCAGCGTTCTTCACGTTGCTTCTTTCCACGGCCAGTTGGACATTTTGAAGTACCTTGTGGAGGAACGAGACTTCTCGGTCGATGTCCGAGACGATGGTGGGGCAACGCCACTTCTGTTGGCCGCTTTATGCGGCAATGTCGATATCGTGCGATTCCTGGGTGAGAAGAAAGACGTCGATCTTGAGGCAGTAGACTCCGAGGGATGGACGGCGCTCCATTACGCTGCGAGTCTAGGGCACTTTGATGTCGTCAAGTACTTGATGGAACATCATGCTATCAAAGCCGACATTCGCGTGGCATCAACCAATTGGACTCCACTCCATCTTGCCATTAGCATTGAAGCCTATCTTGATGTTGTCAAGTACCTGATCGACGAACACGGAGCTGACGTAGCTGCTACCTGCTCCTTGCATAAACAGAATGCCCTGCATTTGGCAGTTTTCCACGGGCAATTGGAAATTGTTAAGTACCTCATGGAGGAAACGTGTGTTGATCCCCTTTGTCGGGATGGCCGAGGCTATGCATCGCTTCATTTGGCCGTCGCTGAACATGAATTTGATGTCATGCAATATCTAGTTGAGAAAGGCGTCCAAATAGATGCTCGAGACGACTGCCAACAAACTGCACTGCACCTTGCTTGCGAGTTGGGGTACTCCGAAATGGTGAGCTTGCTATTGGAACACGGTGCGGATCCACTTGTGAAGGATGCGGATGGTGATACGCCCATGCACGTTTCTAGGAGCGTTAAGGTGGATAGGCAACTCGTGCAGTGGTGCAAAGGCCAGACGACCAGATGCAGCCTCCTTTCAAGAATGATGTTTGCCACCAACGCCGGCGGGTGCACTCCCTTTGACGCGGCGTTCCAACTCGCTACGGATGGAACTGACGAGGTTGCAATGTCGCGGAATCTTGAAAGGTACACGTTCTTGCTTTTCTACGTTGCCCCGTTGGCTGTTCCTGCCTTGAATGATGCCGACTTGTTGTCAGTGAAGCTAAATCCCACACTGCCCGAGACAACTCGTCTGGCAGCTGAAGAGACGTTCCGATTGATAGAGCAATTACCTATTCAAGAGGTCGCGTATCATGTTCTCGGATTTCTTTGCTTCTGCGACGTTATCACAAAATGACGATTGTGTGCCCTTGATGCTCCAATTTCGCTGCGTACGTCGACAATACTATTAAGGACAAGTAAAGGTTGTAGGAGACGCAATGAAGAGTCTTGCCAAGAACAAATCGATGCTAATGTTATAAGTACTATATGCGAATATCATTTTTCAAAACTCTCGTGGAAAGTAGAGCCAGTGGCATCATGTAAAAGAATACGATCGGAACATAAAGCTGTCCAAACGTAATTGTGATCGAAGCCATGCTTACGCATCTGTGTAGGGGGGCAATCAGCGCAGTCTGATAAACCGATAGCTTAATTCTTCTTCGCCATTATGTTTGGGCTTCCTCCCATTGGTCCAGTGGCATGGCCGAATCCTGAGAAGAGAGGTTCCGCTGGCTTGACAGCAGGCGGTGCGGCGGCCGCCGGGGTGGCGTCACCGGTGGCGTGGCCGAAACCGGAGAAGCCTGGGACACCGCTGCTTGCTGGAGGTGGAGGAGGAACGGCGGCGACTGGCTTGTATCCACTTAGGAAGTGTCCATTCAGTGTAGTCGACGACTGTAGAGTGATGCGAAGCAATGGTGAGTAAACATGAGTCAACTCAAAGCAAGACGCACCAAGACTCGCACAAACTTGGACTTACGCGAACGAAGGTTGCGGATGGAGCAAAGGCTGAGACAGCGGTGGCAGAGGCGACGACAAGAGTAGCGGTGAACTTCATGGCAAATGGCTTGAGACTCGGAAATATTGTGAGAATCAGTTGATCTTCAACAGATCGAAGCGGGAGTGACGACAGCATTTCCGAAGTTGCCCTGCGTCACTGGGTGTCACAGGTAGAATTGTACTAATTCCTCGCAGTTCCTGTCACGTCATCTTGAGGCATCAGATCGTCGTCACTGGATGACACGGATCTCGGATGGATCCCTTTTTCAAAAGATACATAGACAAAAGACGTTATATAGCAGATCCATAATGTAAGGAAAGATTTTCACCGTGCATCGTGACAGCATCTTGCATCTGCTTTCCTGAGCCACGACCAACAGCGATCCAAAAGCACTCGAGTCAACAAGCTGAAGTTAACACTACCAGGTACTGTAAATATAAGCTGTGTCATGGCGAACGTCATCTCATCTGCTCGTACTGTAGTACATCATTTTATCACTCAGCGATACATTTGGGTCCAGCATGGGATAAGTTTTCATGAGACTAGGAGTTCGACGGAGCAGGAGAATACTCCATATGCACATGGTGGCATAATTTTGTTATGTGTATTCAACACTGCAAAGGATTCGGTTTCGTAAAGCTCGAGCAATGGGAAAGTTATTTTAGGCCGACAAAAAAGGTCTTAACCCGGTCTACAGAGAAGCAAGGTAGGAAGTGGACGTCTTAGCGGCAACCTGAACCGCACCAGTAGCGTGACCGAATCCAGAGAAAACTGGAGCAGCTGGGGTAGCAGCAACCACAGGGGCTGATACAGCGGATTTTCCCATGAGACTTGAGCTACCTCCCATTGGCCCTGTTGCGTGTCCAAATCCAGAAAAGATAGGCTCGGCAGCTACTGGAGCAGCATCAGCGACTTGGCCAGTGACATGACCGAAACCAGAGAAACCTGGAACACCTGTTGCAGCAGCCGGAGGAGGGACATCAACAGCGGCAACTGGTTTGTATCCGCCAAGGAAGTGGCCATTCAAACTGGTAGTAGACTGTTGACAAGGAATCGAAAGGTGAGCCAAGGTGTTCATAGAGTGATCTCACGTCTAACTTGCGAGTGGAACGGACATCGAGTTCTTCACGTCAAGTGCAATTAGTGGAGTGGTAATTAATGCACAGTGTTGAACTTACACGAACAAAGGTAGAGGGCGGTGAGAATGCCGAGGAAGAGGCAACCGAAATGGCAATAATTGACGCAGTGAACTTCATTTTAGTTTGATGATGCGAGGCGTGAAATTATTCGGAAATTGTGAGCTGCTGAAAGTGCCTATTTCGAACGAGTGCTTGGAAGCAGCCATTGCGAAATGGTGACGTCGCCGCTTCCTAGAGGCACTTGCGTCAGCATTTTTTATGTAGAGTTCTACATTGCCGAGAGATTCGCGTGGTGCGTCATGGATTAAAAAACCCTTGTGAACATCGAAATTTGATTGAAACGTGTGCTCAGCTGTTTCATTTCATACATGAGCAATGACGCATTTCGTATTCATGATGTTTTGAAGATGAAACATCAACATCTGCTGCAATGCAATACTCTAAGATACGCTCTAGTACAGGAGTCCTATATATAAAACTCGCGTAGAACGAGGACTACACGATAGTATTACACCACACTACGAGAGTCTACCGTCGAAAGCCAGGATGTGGTACATAGTTATGGATGCTCTATGCTCTGCCATTAATGTGGAAGGGGAATCACTATCTTCTGTGTAACTCAATCAACTTTGGTCCAATTGAGTTGGTCAAGAATGATCCTAGATTCAATCATTGTCTTGAAACTTCCAGTGTTCTCAGATTTGGCATATGGATGTTTCACATTATTTCCGGCAACGCGGACTGCATGAGGCAAGACGTACATATTTGCGAGCATTTCAAGAGTCAGTATTTTGCTCAGAAGTCAACGAGCCACAAGCCAAACTACAACTCAAGTGTGGGTTCATTGTGGGTCATATCATTATAACTGCAAACATTGGTAGTGCATTAGCACATTAAGGTACATACGGAGTATGGACGGGAAAAATCAATTGGTTGCAAGAAATCTTGCGTGGAGTACCAGCTTTAATAGGTGCAGACTGCCGTGCATTTTTAGCTGCGCCTGTGGTGGTAGTTACGTTGATTCAAAGTAGTATTCTCTAAAAAAAAACGCATCAAAGTCGAACTACGCTGCCATGGAGACTTATAAAGTTGTTCGTATTATGAATAGAGATTCCAGTAAGTATTTGCAAGACGAATGTGTCCCAGTGTCCTCCATGAAGTTCATCCGAAACACAGATGTGGCAATACATTTCTTGAATTGATGTAAAAATGCTTCATGAACGAGAACGGACTTGGTTGTCCTGCCTTGAATATGTGCCTTCTTCGAAGTGGTTCGGCAGAGTGCACCGCGTGGCCAACTCCACGGAAGGACCTCATGATTTCTGCAACGTGAAGGAAGGCGAAGGCGCAAGCACAACGTTTGGGGTCAAAGGTGAAGGACAATAGCTGGAAGCTTTTCTTCTTGAAACCTCGATAAGTCAACATGACATTCATGATATTCGGATGCACAGTTGCAGCAAAAGATTATTACTGAAATCCATCTGAAAAACATGTTTCCTCCGCGACCACAGCATGCTCAAGTTTCATCGCGTGTCCTTGAAGTCGGAGCTGCTTCTCACGCAGCATGTATTGCGCCAGCTTGAGTCGTTCAAAGAGAAATTCCCAATCAAGAGCTTTGATACGATAGTGTTCAAGCTCCGGGTCTTCAACCGAAGTGAACGCAGCCCAACTGATGGCCGTGAGCAGCTGGACATCCCGGGATTTGTGCTTTGTAACTTGATCTGCTTCAAGAGCGACTCCATAGGCATGCCTATATCGTTGTAAAAGATTCATATCATCATAGCTGTCATTCATACCAAGTTCTATTTCCCGGCTGGAGAGCTTCTTCATAAGAATTTCGATGTTGTCAGCAATGAAGTTACACTTGTCCATGTCTTCAACATCGTCATTCACTTTGGAACACGAGAACTTGAAATAAGGATATGAGTGTTGCAGGCGATCTAATCGAACTCGTCCGACACAGGTTACCGTCACAAACATGCCTTCCTCGCCACCATCGTCTTCGCACTCTTTGATTTCACAAAGACTGGCGATCTCAAGCATATTGTCCGATCCCATCTCTTCGCTATCGTCCATTGTCACTCCCAGGGCCAAGATTCCATGGTAATTTTCGACACAATCATCGATTAGGTGTTGCTCTTCGGTCCAGATTGTCGCTGACTCCTGGAAGTACGACTTGATCCGTCGCTATCAAACAGATGGGAAACTGCTTTTGCTGCTTTTTGTGGCGTATAAAGCATGTCGATGAGGCGATCGGAACGATAGACTAGGAGTGGCAAAAGCATAGGCTGATGGTAGTTGCAATAACAAGCTAATGAGATAGATTCGGCGGCAGTCCGTCATCGTCGTCAAAGTCAACGGTCAACAGTGAACAGTCTGTCGCTGTCAACGTTGAAGAGCAAAACCTAGAGATATCAAATTTGCTAAGGACGTGTACAAAATGACTGACGCTTGGAGGTTGGCTGCGTCGCCTGTCATGCGACAGTGAAGTACAGGCGATCGAGCACAGTACAACTACCTGGCATCATAGCACATGAGCCTGGTCCAGCTCCTGGTGCACACATGTGAACTTGAAAGTTCACTCATAACAACAACAGGCACCAACCATCACATCAACAAGAAATCACTTCTTGAAAGATCTCCCCAATCATGTTAATCAGCAATGATGGCAATGATAGTACTAGTGACTCTGATCCTGAGCGATGACATGATGCTGATGTAGTAAATAGCAACTGACTTGTGCCATTGAGGTTGGCTACTAGTGTCTTGTTCTTTGTCGGTACTCCCATCAGTCTCATCCATAATAGCTACATATTGCCCAGTCACTGTCTTTGCTGCTGCAACAACTTCAACTGTTAGATCACTATGGTAGCCAGCTCCTGACAGAACTAGTACCAGTTAAAAATGGCTTTGAGCCCTTAAAAAAAATTGAGCCACTAAATGGTGTAATTTTCACGACCTCTACAAAAAAGGTGCTCAATATCATTCTAATTACCGCTTCACATACGGCAATGACGTTCCTTGCCATGTGCACCTACTTTCCTTTGCAGTGCAAAACAGGCATTTTGGAAGCCGAGGTTTTGCTGAACGCACTGGATGTTGGTACCGGAGATTTTGCACATCTCAAATTTTCCACCATTGAGCCGGGCCACCAATTTTATGTAGACATTCCATGCAGTATTTTTTAATCATTGCGAGAAATATAGATAGCTGCTTAACTGTAGTTCCCACGCCATGTATTTCACGTGATGAATTATATTAGGTTTCGTGTTACCAAATTGTGACGTAGAATCAGCGTAGCAGTACAAAGAAATTGGATGACGACGATGATGAGATTATGTTGAATGGGGTAAAACTCAACGGACAAATATTGAAAATATTCAGGTATATATATAAACGAGTAAATTGCTTAGAGCCATTAAACCGAGAACGACGCTTCTAAAAGCATCAATATCTTCATGAATTCTTTGTCCAGTATAGAAATGATTCAACCATGATGAAGCATAAAGCATGATCGACATGTGTGGCACTTGAAGTTGATTGCATTGCGTCAGATTTTCATTGAGAACTTTTTAGTCCAACATGGTGTTTTTTAATGACTCAAAGCCATTTTTAACTGGTAGTGACTTGGGAGCTGCCAAGCATGTCTATTGTTGAAAGTCCTTGAAGAACTCGCCATCTTTGCTCAAAAATATTCATCTGTGCGACGCAGAGCTCAGAATGTACGAGTGGAATGCTTGTTTGAACATGAGTGTCATAATCAACTTCAACCAAATTGCGCACACAGGACGGAATGTGAATGCAATGACGTACGATTCCTCTTGATGCGACTGTAGAAATTGATAGCGTTCCAGGTGGCTGACCAACCACCACCTCTGAAATAAGGTGGCCACCTGGTAGATCAGGTTGCCCTTCTCGCACAAATTGAACGTACTTTGCACACTGTGTTGGTCAATTGCATGAGACCCTGCTTTGAGTGTCATTTCCAGCAGAACCCACCCCCTCATCCAAGGATCTTTACCCCACTTGCATTAAACAGGTCATCCTAGTCATTTCATACAGTAATCATACACGATAACGTAGGAATTTGTGTACAGTGCATAGTTTGATGCAAACAAGCTGAGTTTAGCTAGCTAATGCATCTTGGGTATTGTTTCCTCATCCAATTTAGATGAAGCCGAACCATATTGAAACAATCATGGAGAAGGCATCTCAAGTACCTGATGCTATTCCATGGAGAACTTGGCACCAATATGATGCATCAGTTTTGCTTGCTTTGAACAATTCTGGATGCTCGTCAGCATGCATCAATCTCCTGATACTCTCCAAACACCTCAATCAGTTTCATCTCTTGTGTCAATGCTGTTGCTGCAGAATACTTGGACTTCATCTCCATCAAGGTGACAAAATGCGATTCACCTTCTCGTGATTTTCAACAACACCTGCTAGTATTGCATCCAGCAGTGAGAAGGCTGCTACGTTTTTCTGTTGTTGTTTTGTGGTCCTAAGCCTACTATGATTTTCTCCCTTGACAGGCTTTGTACCTGAGACAGATCTGCGGGATTTTTGCACTTTCTTGATGCAATAGCTTGGAGGCAAGATTGTATTTGATGAAACTGAAGAGATAATGGCCATGGTGAAGGGACGCTGTTGGTGAGTTTTGCTGATCAGCAATAGCTACTATATGCTGGGGTACCACTTCCTCCATGAAACGGTGGCATGACCGGTGCTGAAAAGCTCAAAATGCTGGGTGATATAGTAATAAAATGCAAATATCCGCACTTTATCCTCTTCGCACCGGGTGCTCCTGATGAAAATGGTCCACGATCAGTTGCCTCTTGGCATACGGCGATACCAGCGATCCCTCAGCAAAGAGGAGGAGTCTTTGAAGCAGTGTCCGTGCTGTACCTCCACCATCGAAGACACTCAACATTTTTGGAGATGTGAGGCGAATACTTTTTCTACGCCCAGGATGGCTTCTCTTCGTCGCGCTTTGTCCGCTCGGCCAGAGGATGTGCACAATCCTGTTACGACACTACTGGTTTCTGGCATAGAGCATTGGCGGTCGACCGGGTCTTCCATCTTCCGGGTAAACCTCAACGATTATCCCCCATATGCATGATCCAGTTAAGCGCATTATACGGGACCAAGAACGCATTGGCTGGGATAACGCGATTCATGGATTGTTGAGCAAATCGTGGACAGATCTTGCGTCTCTTGATTACGCACACCCGCATCGATCGTCGTCCGATGGCGCGCAGCGTATGCGGGCAAGTGTCAAAGCACTGTTTTCATACTCCCAAGGGCTATGGACGGCCAGAAATGCGGCTCTTCATGAATCTGAATCGGAAAGTTGTCGGACGATGCGGTCCACTATGTCTGATACTATTACATGGCTTCATCGTCGCCCTGATCAGATATGCTTTGATGACCGATATCTGGTTGATATGCCGCTCGATAAACTTTGGCAAGTTCTGCGTCTACTCAGCGGCGATGGATTAAACGTATGCAAGACTCTAAGGAAATGCACACGAGAATGGGCTCACGACAAACGTTGATTACGTCATATTTCAGGCGCCACGACTCGTAGCAACCACGACTCGGTTTATGACGACGCCTTGGCGATACTACTAGAGTAGAATCTAAATTTCTCGCTGCCCTCGAGGTCGCTGGAATGGGGTACACATCAGCGTCCGTCTGGTCTCTGAACGGTGCCTAACCCCAATAATTAGGTTTTGTTTTGTTTTTGTAATAAAATGCAAATCATTTTTAAAGTCATAGGTAATCATTGCAAAATGGGCAAATGATTGCAATTTCCCCTTCATTTCTGACAGATTTTGACCATTGGCTTAACTGAACATAATCATTTCCAATTGCTGGTACATAGTCTATGACGCAGTATCCTCTGTGCCACTAAGCCCTACTCCAGACTCCAGACGTAGTACAAGTACATGCATAAAGAAGCAGTTTCCTATGGTTTGGGACCGTGTGTCACGTTTGTGTCGACACAAGTAAAGGTCTGAATGTATTCCGAAGTTTTGTCGGGAACTTTCGGGGTCATTACTGCTGTTATGAACCGAAACGGACGTCCAAGTTTTATGTTTTCTTCGTCATTCTTTGATGACATTGCGACATTGCCTTATGTCTGGACAAATAACGTAATCCGGAAATATCGACAATTCTAAACTTAGCAATTGCAGGACTCGCGTGGAGAGTCATATGAGCGGATTGAAGATAATAACAACGATTGGCTGACATCACACTCCCCATTCCCCATACTTCATACTTCATATCATCCTACGTAGTTCAGGAACCTCATACTCGGAGCACCTGATTACAGTAGTCCTTGTCATAGCATAATACTGTTGTTTGGGAGTTACAACGCCTAATCACATGTCGCATGTGCCTGTGGAATTGATAGATGTCTTGTTGCAAGTTCAACGTTCTATGTGCCTTGGCTGAACGTAATCGTGGAGTATATAAATGATGACCGTTTCGCAATGAGGTCATTTATCCACGTGTGCTCCCGTTTGACATCAACTTCCCCATTCTTCATTCCTATCAAAAGTCGCTGAGGCCTCTCATGTTACAAACCATGTAGTAGAAGAGCGTTGTACATTCGACTTCTCAATTTATATTTGTATGACGTGCGATGTATGTTATTTCCCTAAAAGGCATGTTGCATGTGTGCCCTTTTGAGGTCATTGTGACCCCAATGTCAAGGGCGTCATCAACTGTGTTATACATACATCGCAATTAATGCTCGAACTCATTCTTGGAAATTACCATCGTCATATCTTGAAAATTCTATGTTTCAAGATAAGTCGTAGAAATTAGTACTCCAGTAGAGTACGATTTCCGCTTTTGGAATCAGGCACTCAAAATGCCCTCATCGAATACGGGATCGGACATCGCATGAATGTGCAAAATTTCCACCCGAGTCCTCTTCTTACACCTTTAATCATGCCTAATCAATCCCACATTTTCCGGTTGTCCTGGAGCTGATCAAAACATACACGTTCAACTGCGGGTCACAAAATCCAAAGAACGGCAAAAATGATGTTCAGACAATCGCAGCTTGAAATTGAGGCTTCCTCCATCGAGAAGACGATGCTCAACATCGTTCCACGAGCAGCAGACGTGCTCTGTGGGCGGGGCAAAATGTGTTTTCATCACGAGGGAAACGACAGTTTCGCATGTTGATTGCAGAGCATGTCGATACCTATAAAATGGCTCCGACAAAGAAGTTGAAGATGCAGGTTGTCGCCTGCGTTGTCGATCTGTAGTTGCAAGAGGCGGCCGCTTCATGATTCAAAATAAGGACGGATCTTGGGTTGATGGGGTAGAAAGCAAGGAAAGAAGAAAACGGGACATGCAATGAGAGATGCATTGCGCGGAGAGTGAAATGCATCACACAAATGAGGGAGAACAACGCTCTAGCTTCACGAAACAATGATGAATCATCACATTCATCTTGCTCGCTACATAGCAGCGAAGAATTCGATTCAGACAACATCGACTGGCTGAATGAAATGGAGTCGATGAATCCATCAAACTTTGAGCCTTCCCAAGATTGGATGCATTCCAAAGTTGATAAGGAGATTGCCAACGACCTGCTCAGTTTCTTTATTGCGGAGGAGCTGCGACATCCTGATAAATGCAGGTCATGAATCTATCGTGTTCACCAGCGTATTTTGCAAAATAAATCCTCGCCTGCCTTAAATGATGGGGATGTATAACTAGCTCACTTTTCTTTCGAATTGCCTCGCAAGCGTTTTACCCATATCTACTACAGCCTTCGAAGAGATGCATGTGACGATGCATGATACCCCTGATGTGAAGTTCAGGATCAGCATAGAAGGCAGAGTGTTGAGACGAACATACACATGGAGTATTTACTCGAGTACACGTCACGCTGTTGTTTCTCGTCGTGAGTACAATTGTACCAGAAACGTTGTTCGACCAGGTACCCCACAGTATGTCATACGAGTAGTGTAGACCTCAACTACTACCGTACTTGTATGTCATACGTCATACTAGCTACTAGCTAGTGTATTGTAGGCGGAAACAAAACATACGAGGATACGAGTACTCCAGTGGTTAAGTACCAGGTACTGTACACGGCGTCGATGGCCGCGCACCACGTAGAGAGCGGCAGGGAGAACATTGCAGCATGATAAAACACGACTCTATCCGCGACCGAGGTGTGCTGTATGGCAGAGAGGAGCATTTTATGTGGCTCAGAAGTGAGCGTGCATGCTAAGGGCGGTTGGACGAGCCAAAGACCTGAAGGTGGAGCATGCAAACCATGGAAGACAGTAGCGCCCTCGTGTGTGATACGAACGTTAGTGGCTGTAAATTGCGCCGTGCAGCCAAAGTTACCGGTACATAGTTGCCCCACGGAGATGAGGGAACCAGACGTGAGGTTGGGGAATAAATGGCATTTGCAGTGTAGAGGTGATGGGGGCAGAGGTAGGGAGGAGCACGTCGAGAAGGCCCGGTGAGCGAGACTGGACTTGCGTCCGTGTAGGGTCCAGTCATCTTGAGAAACTGCCTTGTGCATCTGGTGTCGAGTGTTGAGTAGGATCAGTGTGGGAGGGGGAAGAGCAGAGAGGTGGGCTAATGTGCAGGGAGGAGGCTACTAATTGAGGAGTGGCAGATAATGCAGGAGCATTTGTTAGTATTGCTGGATTAGGAACTAAAGTCGCAACTGTGGGTATATGTGCATGCTCAGTGGCACTGCTGGGGGTAGCAGTCCCTCCTGGTTAGTCAACAGCTGGAACACTGGCTGCGGCGGCGACACTGGCTGCGGTGGCGGCACTGTTTGGGATCGCCTCGGGTCTGCGGCCATCGCGACTGACACTGGTGCCGCCCATGTGATTACGATTCGTGGCAGCCGTTTGGTGACCGGCCGGTGGCTGCAGTGATGCATGTGGCACTCCTGTGGCTCAAATTGCCACTACTGCCATTCATGCATACAGCAGTAGCCTTGCGTTGCCGGTGTTTGCTGCCGCCGTGCGTGTCGGGCAGGTGCAGATACGACGGCTAAAGCGAGCTATGCTTGTAAGACTGCCATGCGTACAGCAGTAGCCCCGCGTTGCCGGTGTTTGCTGCCGCCGTGCGTGTCAGGCAGGTGCAGATACGACGGCTAAAGCAAGTTATGCTTGTAAGGAAACAATATCTGCTGCCAGAATGGTTGCGTCAGTGGACGAGAGGGACGAGGTGGCGCTGGGTGTGGCGCTATGGTTGGCCAGCACAGGCACGCCGGGCTGGCACTCTGCGGTGGCGGAGGAGGTAACAGACGTCACTGCCAATAATTGTCCATCTTCTGAAAATGTTCCTGAAGGCCAAAAGGTTTGGGCGT